>JBBBWG010029866.1:0-18251 GCA_037176905.1 Azolla pinnata
TTCAATTGAAATTGTATCTCAATCGAGTCAATATTTAGAAGCTACTGATTCAAGTTGCCACAATTTGGATAATGTCATGAATGTAGATGTCATGAATAGTTCGATGAGCTGATCGAGGAAGACAAGGATGAGATTAGCATGTGATCATTGTCAACATGATGATGATGATGGCAATCTTCCGTGGAGCTAGTTGGAAAAAGGAACCGATATTTGTCTTCAAGCTGATAGTTATGGATTGACTTGGTCGCGATTGTGATTAGGACTTTGAGCTGATCACCCAGTTCTCGTTGGATTGTTGAAATGAAGTAGTGATCAATTTTTCTTCGGCAAGATAATCATCACCATCATCATCCATGACTTTGAAGGCAACGATCTGACTTGGGTCATCACCCATATAGTATGTGTGTTGTTGCAAGTGGGCCATGGTGCATGATCAACTGATCCCTATATGATGAGGATGAGAGCTTGCTCTGCCTCTAGCCTCACCTTCTACATCTGCCACTCTTAGAGCCCATCCTAGCTTGATCCTCCGTGATATATATAAGAATAAGATCAAATAAGAATCTCCCGACAAATTATATGATAGCTTCATTCATTAGCTTTGATTCAAGTGTTTGAATTCTAAAATCCAATACAATACAATTGAGCTTTTTTATGTTGGCAATCACTCGTCTTCCCTTACCTTATCTATAACACACCTTTACTTCTTTTTTTTTCATATCTCTCGCCCACAATTTTACTGTATGATAGGTGCTTTATTAGCTTCAAATAAGTTCTGAGGTGAGTACAACAAAACACAATAACATGAAGACAAAGGGTGTTAACTGGGGACCAAGATATCATGAGTTTCAATCCTTATGCTTTGTATTCACAAACGACAAGCTATACAAGTTTTTTGGTTTATGCGGACTGTCTATAGACAGTGTGAATACGATTATAATATTATCATATTCAACAGACAATGATGATGATGTTTAATTAGATCACAATCTTAATACTTGTTTAATAGTTGTTGATAGGAAATGGAATTCAAAGTCAAACAAGTAGTCAATAGAACGAAAGAAAACCCTGAACCCTATACAACTATAGAATTTGCTCATCTGATCATCCATGAGGCCACCAATTCTGACCCACCGCACAAATTTGCTTGTTAGTATCGGGTCTAGAATGGCTTTTTTTGGGTTTAGGACGTAGTCGAAACTTCAGTCCTCCTTGAAAGCCTGAGATATTATATAACAGTTTATAATCTCAAGATAGCACTCATTTCACAACACTGCAATTATCTCGCCAGCAAACCTTCGGTGTTTAGATCAAGTGAGCATTGCTTCGTAAAAAAACTTAAATCAATATATAGTTTTGTATGTTCCTTGGGAAGTAAACAGTAATCCACTTCTTAGAGAATACAAAACTCTTCCCAAGTCTCCACCTCTCGATATTACACTGGCTAATTGGAAACCATGATGAAGCTACACAAGTAGAACGGCATTGATGCAACCATCATTCTCAGGGTTATTGGTGATCTGTGCATACTTACCTGCAGAGAAAAGAGAAATTAGAATCTGACCACACTAAACTATGCCTCTACTTGGGAATTCAAGATTTCCAAACACCTATACAATCATCCTATAAAATGTCCCAAATCAAAGCTAGGAATAATATTTACAGAAGCTAAAACACAATCAAATCGGGTGAATAACGCCACCAAAAACAACAAAACAAGAAAAAATCTTGCTATATCTGACTTACCCCACACCACTTTACCCGCTGGCGTTACCAGACCGAGCTCACTCACATTCACCTGCAAAACATTAAACAAAAAGTCAGCTCAAGTTGTAATCTTCTCTTTACAAAAAATCAGTCATTCAAATTAGCTTAAAACAAATAAATCTGCAATGCTTCTCGCCAGAAAAGAAAAAGTTTGCGGAAGTATCAATATCCAATACAAGATAATATGTAGTACACGCTATTTATTAATACCTCTATCACTGTTCCTCTCGTCATTACACCAAGAGAAGTATACATAGGCCCATTCGGGTTCTTTTTAACTCCAATTATATCGAGATTGAATGTACACTTCAATTCTGGATGGGTAACATGTGCTTTGGTGAATCGTAGACCAGAAGGTCTGATAAATCGTTCATATTTTGGTGGCTTCCTTGTGAAACCAGGACCAACAAAGGTTGCTTTAGTGACCATACGCTTCCATTGCTTAGCTGCAAATTATAACATTCAATCAGTTCACATGCTTTAAACATTTTTTGGTTCATAATTTAGATGCCACATCCAAGGACTTTACTTTTTCGCTTTCCAGAACGTATGACTTTGAACATCTCATCTTCTGCAACAGGTCGCACCTACAATAAACATTCAGAATGACCTCAACTATGAAAGAAAGAAGCAAGAGAGAAAGATATATACTAATGTCTCTTAATAGGTCAAAATAAAAATGTTATTGTAAAGACCAAAGTGAACTTGATATACATAAATCAATAAAATTCCCCTGGATACTAGAACGTTTATGACCAAAGTAAATTCCATCTACATATATTGATAAAATTCTGCCAGACACCAGAATGTTTATGGCTAAATTAAACACGATTTACATGGATCAATATGAAACATCCCTGGATGCTAGAATGCTTATTGGGTACAGAAGATAATATGCTTTGCTAGATAATAGAATCGTATCCAAGGACAATACTTTAACATAATGTGCCTAATCTAATGCCCGGTTTCTAAAATATAAGAACAGTTCATTTATGAGTTTCTACTTTGATCAACTGAAGAATTTGACAACTAGATGTATTTATAAAGAAATTCCATTTCTTCAAGCTTTTACAGTACAATTGTAAGCAAATTTCATTTTCATGTATTTCCAAGATCACTACTGCAAACGTAAAACTAGGATTTTAACTTATGCACCTCCTGTAACTCACGCATACCTGTGATTTCTGCATATTACTACACAGAGAAAAGATAAAACCGAATACAGTTTATACCTTTGGCAAGGGAACCTCCCATTTCCCAGCTTTCTCTTTCCTTTTCTGCTTGATTGTATTACTCAAAACCTAAAAATCAGAGAAAAAGAAGATGTTCATGAACAAAGCTGAAAAACAAAGATCAAGTAAATCAGGACTCTTCTGAAATTTTACCTTTGCTCTTGTAGTAACATCACGGTCAAGTAGATATGCAGGCACTGCTCCTTCCTGAACGTTATCATCAACTTTCCTTCTGCTAGCCTTTTCACTATGCATCGCAAGACTGAATAACACAAACACAGACGAGGTTGTCAATAACCAGCAAATCCTATGAAAGCTCACATTCGATACATGGTTCCAAACTTACGTCTTCTTCATTAGTGCCTTCTCAGCATAACGCTTCTTCGCAAACATTTTACCTTTGATACCCAATGCCTGTAAACAACAAACAATTAAGCATGCAAACAAAAGGTACACACAAGTCTCCAGTAACTCCCGACACTATTGGCAAATTTAGTATGTCATTATAGAGAGAGCAGTGGCTAAAATTTCTGAACTTCAATAAAAACCAACAAAATCCAGCACAGCATCAAACTTTCTAAACAGTGATGGGGAAATCAGGATCCAATGGTACTTCATCAGTTCCTGAGCCTTATTTCTGATCATTCAAACTGAGAAAGCTCATAACTTTGTTGAGCAGAACACGGATTGAAAATCAGGATCTTATGGGATTTCATCTGTCCAATTACATTGGTTTTCCTTCTTATATGTTTCTATGGATGGTAATGGTTAATGCTGATATCTGCCTGTCAGAAGTCATTGAAGCAGTGCAAGACCGGATAAAGGTAATCTTGTTTTGTCTGGTTCAGGACACGAGTATTTACTATGATCTTCTATTTGGCGTCACTTATCTGGATTTAGTTTGAGGGTATACACAGAAAATATTTGAATTTGCTCCTTGGAGTTTGTGTATATATAATCATAGGTTCCTATGAAACAAACGTCTTTCTCTGTCATTTTTATATCCAGGGGTTCCAGGTCTAATCTGAATTGGTTTTCGACATAGAGCTGGTCTAATCTCAACAACAGCCATTCATATCCAATGGTAAGCTACACCAAAACCAAAGCCTCGATTACAACATGGGTATGAAGAAAATCTCAAGAGGATGGCATGATATTGCCAGAGAGTGCCTCCGGCATCCAACTGCTTTTAAACAACGACAAGCCATCAAAGATTTTGGATAAAATATGAGGCTCTCATCCATATAAACAATTCAAAGGATTGTCACTGTGAGCCCAGAATGCCTGTGGATTCTCTCAGATGACCGTAACAAGGTATCAGTTCAGTAGTTGGGCCTCGATGCCCTAGACAAACTTTTCGAGAACAGAGAAAAACCAGTAGCTAAGTGCAAAAGAAGACCAGGGAAAAGAAAGGAAAGAAAGAAGGAAAAAGGCCAACCTTCTGAGCGAACTCGGAGCGTTTGTGAACAGCTCTGGCGTCCCGCTTGCGCTTCCGCTCGAAATAGTCGGGGCGATAGCCATGGCGCTTGCGGTGAAGCTCGATGTGGTCTCCCTGAGGCTGCAGCAGGAACACAGAAGGCAGGAACAACAGGCGCACGACGATGAGAGGAGATCCATGGCTCCACAACAGGAGCTAGGAAGGAACCATAGATTCTGTAGGCACAGCGAGAGAGAAGGAAAGAGAGATACCATGTTTGCCCCGCTCGGCGAGAAGGTTTCTGTTCCTGAGTTCGAAGAAGAAGAAGAAGAAGAAGAAGAAGACGAAAGAAGAAGAAGACGAAGAAGACAAAAGAAGAAGAAGAAGAAGAAGAAGAAGAAGAGAAAAATGAAAGAGAAAACGAAGAGAAGAATCTCAGAGACGATTTCTGCGTTGCTAGGGTTTCCTTGCCAGTTTAGGGTTTCGATTTAGGGTTTGGGCCTCAGGGTTCAAGCTTTTTAGGGTTTAGGCATTTAGGGTTTAGGGTGCATTGCTAGGGTTTCCTGCCAGTTTAGGGTTTCGATTTAGGGTTTGGGCCTCAGGGTTCAAGCTTTTTAGGGTTTAGGGTGCGTTGCCAGGGTTTTCTTGCCAGTTTAGGGTTTCGATTTTAGGGTTTGTTCCTCAGGGTTCATGCTTTTTAGGGTTTAGGCATTTAGGGTTGAGGGTGCATTGCTAGGGTTTCCTACCAGTTTAGGGTTTTGATTTAGGGTTTAGGGTGCATTGCTAGGGTTTCCTACCATTTTAGGGTTTCGATTTAGGGTTTGGGCCTTAGGGTTCAAGCTTTTTAGGGTTTAGGCATTTAGGGTTGAGGGTGCATTGCTAGGGTTTCTTGCCAGTTTAGGGTTTTGATTTCGGGTTTGGGCCTCAGGGTTCAGGCTTTTTTAGGGTTTAGGCATTTAGGGTTTAGGGTTTCGGGTGCGTTGCTAGGGTTTCGTGCCAGTTTAGGGTTTCAATTTAGGGTTTGGGCCTCAGGGTTTAGGCATTTAGGGTTTAGGGTTTAGGGTACGTTGCTAGGGTTTCGTGCCAGTTTAGGGTTTCAATTTAGGGTTTGGGCCTCAGGGTTTGGGCATTTAGGGTTTAGGCTAGGGTTTAGGATGCGTTGCTAGGGTTTCGTGCCAATTTAGGGTTTGGGCCTTTGGGTTTCAATTTACAGTTTGGGCCTTAGGGTTTGGGCGTTAGGGTTTAGGCATCAGGGTTTAGGGTTTAGGGTGCATTGCTAAGGTTTGGGGCCAGTTTAAGGTTTCAATTTAGGGTTTCGGTCTCAAGGTTTAGGGTCTAGGGTTTAGTTGCAGATTTCCTGGTACATCACATTTATGCCTTTACTATTCATGTTACTGTAACAATATTACTCAAGGGTGTTCTATTTGCACGTGGTTCCCACCTTTGGGCTTTAGGACTTGGGGTTTTGGGCCTTAGGGTTTAGGGTTTAGTGTTTAGGGTTTAGTGTTTAAGGTTTAGGGTTTAGAATTTACGGTTTGGGGTTTACAATTTAGGGTTTAGGGTTTTGATTGCCAATTGCACACAATGCCAGGGAATGCCAGAGCGATGAAGAACCAGTCTGTACTGGAGAGAATTGCGCCGAGGTTCAAGGTAAAACTTTGCTAGGAAAAAAAAGCAAACACAGAGAGAAAGAAGAAGAAGAAAAACAAGAGGTTCAAGTAGATTTTCGACGGCCATCGCAGACGAGCAAACTCAAGAAGGCCAGCATGACTCTGCCGAAATCAAATCAGAGGAGTTCTGTCAGGTTTTCCAGGAGCAAGATGACACTGTTGCTTAGATTGCTTAGATCATACTTGAGGTCAAATTTCTTGATCAGATTTGCAGTTATAGGGTTGTGCTGATAGCCTAGACTGTATCAGCATGCAGTGGTGTTTCGTTGAAACCCCGCCACAGAGAGCAGATATCGCTCTGCTGTTATCGACAATTGTTTTCCGATAGTGTTTAGCAAAAGTGCCAAGGAAGCGGTTCAAAAATTTGGAGATTTCAACCCCAGTTCTGTAACCCGTTCGTAGAGCTGGCTGGGATGAGCTGAGCGGAAATCAACTCAACAAAGTAGACGGATCGATCAATCCGAAAACAACATACGATTATCGGATAATCCAACTGTCACTCCACATCATTATGCTCAGATGTTTAACTAATCCAATTGTCACTCCACATCATTATGCTCAGATGTTTAACTAGCCGGGGGGAAAAAAAAAACATTGTCCGTGGAAGCGCCGGAGAACTTGTTCCACCAACCTTTGCACTAGTTTTTCCATTGCCATCCATGAGCATGTGAAAATCAGGTGAAAAACACAGAAATAAGTCAAGAATGGTTGGAAGTTAGATGCGATTCAAGAGCCTTGGTCCTCGAACAGGATTTACTCTGCTGCAGTGGATCGATCCCTGAGGCTTTTCAGGCTTGACCAGAAGAGTTGAAATATAGCATTCAACAAACAAGCCCATGAAATTTGCATTCAACAAGCTCATGGAATTATTTCGACAATCTGCAGTTGACAAGCTCATGAATTTATTTCAACAATCTCGTGAAATTGCATTCGACAAGCCGATGGATTGATTTCAACAAGCTCATGAAATCGCGTTCAACAAGCAGATGGATTGTTGATTTCAACGAGCTCATGAAAATTTGCATTCCACAAACTTATGGATTTATTTCGACAATCTAACGAAATTGCGTTCAAACAAGCTGATGGATTCATTTCAACAAAGCTCCCGAAATCGATTTATTTCAACAAAGCTCACGAAATCGATTTATTTCAACAAAGCTCATGAAATCGATTTATTACAACAATCTGCTCAAGCGCGAAAGAAATGAGTACCTCAAAGCGCCCCGTCTTTCAATCGCAGCATCCTCACACAAGTGCTGCAGCAGATCGTCATCAGCAAATTCAGCTTGCCAAAACACGAAAAACAAATGAAACAAAAGCTTGTTATGCAACTGAATTCAGAAATGAGAAGGGCTTGCTGCTTCCTGTATGCATGTGGGCTTCAGCATTCGATCTAGAAGCATACCCATTTCATTGCTATATCTATATAGAAGCATCAAGGCTTTATTGCAGTTCCCGAAGATGAAAATACGATGACTCAATCGAGCTCAACGAAAAAAATGGAGGCAGCAGATCTATGATTTCTGGTACCAATATCGATCCCAACGTTTTGCTACCATCGTTGCAAATGATGCAGTTCTGTTCTGTCTTTCCATTCCCAAATAACAAATGCATCCGCTCGGGTACATCATAACACTGCATGATGATATTGCACACTTCACCATGATCATTCTCAAGTTAACTGACCACTTCATCGTAAATGCAGACTGATTCTTCGGCATCAAAACCCTAAACCTTTACAACGCGTGTTTTAAGCCTTTCGGAATGAGCTCTTCTTCGCTTTACGCAGCACTTTGGATGATGGCCTCTCTAGCCGATGCGCATTCAATCCATCGGAACAAATCCTTCTCTAACATCACGTCCCACACGCTCGCTGCCAATGCGATCTTGCCACATTCTTGCAAATCGTTCAGCAGCGGCAAATACACCCTCAAGCAGGCACCTGCAACCTCCCCTTCCCCATGCTCATCGACGCGAGAGAAGAGGGCTTTTATGTTGATATCGTTCGGCTCGAACCCATCTTTGACCACGCTCGAGAACAGCTCGCTAGCCTCCACCACTCTGTTGAGCTTACACAAACCAGCGACAATGATCGTGAAAGTGGCGGGATCGGGCTCGATTCCACGTTCCTTCATGTCGCTGAAGACCTCGAGGACCAGATCGGCTCTCCTTGCTTTACAGAGGACATGGAATAAGGGGCGGTAGGTGTACGAATCAGGCTCGCAACCCTTTTCTCTCATCTCCGAGAAGAGCTCCATGGCCTTATCTGCATCGCCCGCCTTGTTCGCTCCAGACATCAGAAGACCATAGGCAAACGAGTCGGGTGGGAAGCCTTGCTCCAACATTTCGTCGAACAAAGCATACGCCGACTCCATCTGACTCGCATCGCAAAGCCCCTTGAGGAGGGACTTATAGGCGGTTCCCGTGACTTGGCACTTCCGCTCGATCATGACTCGTAGCGTTTTGCGAGCATCGTCGGCCGAGCCTTTCTTGCATATGCAATTCAGGAGCGAAGAGCAGCTCGACGAGGACACGGCGTAGCCCTCGGACAGCATCGTCGAGAAGAGCTTCTGCGCCTCGTCTCTCATACCAGCCCTCGACAGCCCATCGATCATCGCGTTGTACACGGCCGCGTTCGGGCCGCACTTCTTATCTTTCATCTCGCTGAAGTAGCGAGAGGCCTCGTCCACTCGCCCGGCCTTGCAAAGCCCTTGAATGAGCAAGCTGTAGGTTCCAGCATTCGGCCAGTACCCGCCGCCGATCATCTTGTCGCACATCATGCAAGCTTCATCCATTCTCTCCAGCTTGCTGTAGCCATCTGCCAAGATGCAGTACACCACTTGATTCACCTTCGCGCCTTGGGACAGAACCCCTTTCAAGAACTCGTGGCCTTCGTCGATTCTTCCCGACTTGCAAAACCCATCCATCAACGCCGTGTATGTGATCGCATTCGGCGGGCACCCGTCGGACTTCATGCATTCTAGATGCGCTACAGCCTCATCCACCTTCCCGGCTCGGCAAAGGCCTCTTATGAGCGAGCTATGCGTAACCACATTCGGCTCCACGCCCGCGTCTTTCATCTCCGAGAAGAGCTCGAGGGCCTTGGCGATGTCGCCCGCCTTGCAGAAGCCGTTGATCAGCGTGCTCCAAGTGATCAGACCCATGCTGAGATTCGCGGCTTTCATGTCGCGGGCGACTCCCAGCGCATCCTGCATTCTGCCCGCCTCGCAGAACCCGTCGATCATCATGTTGAACGCGAACTCGTTGGCGAGCGCGGGCATGGAGATGAGCTCCCGGTAGATCTCCATGGCCAGATCGAGCTTCTGGGCCCTGAGGAGGAGGCTGAGGAGCGTGTTGTAGGAGAACGCGGTGGGCTTGACCCCGAACCCTTGCATTTCGCGGAGGGTGCGGATCGATTCCTCCACCTTGCCTGCTTCGCCGTAGCTCTTCATCAGGAGATTGAAGGGCCCGTCTTCGAGCTCGATGCTGCTCCTCGCGGGGCCCCGCGTCTCGAGCAAGAGGCTCCAGATCTTCGCAAACTCCTTCGCGTGCGCGAGGACCTTGATGAGGCAGGTGTATGTGACGATGTTGTGGGCGTAATCCTCCCTCATCTCCGCCCAGCGGAAGAGATCGATCGCAGTCTCCACATCTTCGATCGATTTCAGGGCT
Organism: Azolla pinnata; assembly: GCA_037176905.1. Taxonomy (NCBI): domain Eukaryota; kingdom Viridiplantae; phylum Streptophyta; class Polypodiopsida; order Salviniales; family Salviniaceae; genus Azolla; species Azolla pinnata. The sequence goes on from JBBBWG010029866.1 coordinate 9,756, forward strand.
TCGCTCACATGGTAGGGAGTGATGCAGAATGGCAACTGATCCAGAGCTTCGCTCGCATCGATCTCCTCTCCTTCTCCTTCTCCTTCTCCTTCTCCTTCTCCTTCTCCTTCTTCTGCTTCTGCTTGTTCTTCTTCTTGTTCTTCCTTGAAAGAGGAGGAGGATTTCTTCTCCTTCTCCTTCTGCATCTTCTTCTTCTTCTCCTTCTCCTTCTTTCCCTGTCTCAGAATGCCCAGGATCTGCTCAACTTCCATGGATCGCCCCACCAAAGGTTCGCTCGCAGGTCTCCATCGCGGGCTTCCTTGCTGCTGCCGTCGCTTCGAGGGCTTCCCATGGCTTTCTTGCTTCAGCTCCACGAACGCTTCTGCGAGGAGCTTCTGCTCTTCCGTGGCTCCGCTGGATAGCTCGCCCTCGGCCGCCGCCGCTGCCGCCGCCGCTGAGCCGCAAGCCCTCGCAAAGAAGGAAGGGCGAAGGGATTTGAAGGTGCACAGTGCTTCAGAGACGGAGGACGACGATGGTCTCCAGATCATCGCCCACATCGAGGATTTGGATCGTGAACGCAGTCGCAGCGCGCCCATTGCTTAGGGCAAGGACCCTGGAGCTCTACGCTTGCTCCCATTCCATCGCCATAGCCAAGACAGAGAGGAGGACAGGGAATATTCTGGAACCCCCACCATCGCCATCGCCATCGCCATCGCCATCATCATCATCAGCAGCAGCAGCAGCAGCAGCAGCAGTACATTTCACAAGAACCGCGCTGCTGCTCCCAAAACCCTAAACCTCAATCCGAAAACCCTAAATCCTCTCAAACCAAAACCCTAAACCTCAATCCGAAAACCCTAAATCCTCTCAAACCAAAACCCTAAACCTCAACCCGAAACCCTAAATCCTCTCAAACCAAAACCCTAAACCTCAACCCGAAACCCTAAATCCTCTCAAACCGAAACCCTAAACCCCATAGCCATGCTTCGTTTTCTTGAAACCCTAATCGATCAGTCCACCACATCCAAGAAGCATCGCAAGTGACCCACAATGGCATCTTTGGAGACCTGTAGCAGCTGCTCCCAAAGACATGGTCTTCAAGCCGAGCGCAAGAAAGATCCTTCTTCCAAGTCATTCCATTGTGAAGATCCGCTGCATTTCATGGTGCAAATTAGCTCATGCCCCGAGGTTTTGTAACAGAAAACTTCCCATTTTTGTGAACAAATCTTGAGAAAAGGCTCCATTTCGGTTGCCTGCTGCCATGGCAAGAGAGCTCATACTGATGATTTTCTCAGGCTTCATTCACAATAGCCTGATTGATGATGTTTCCAAATCCCCTACACAACAGATTCAATGTACATGTCTTCATAGCAGATCTCATCTAACTGCATAATCACCTCTGTAGCAAATCCAGTTTGTTATAGAACCAGAAAACTCAAACTCTATTTATCGAAGAGCTACGGAAAAGATCAGACAGGAAGTAGCCAATGCCCTTCCTCAATCAAGGCTGGAAGTTTTATTTCTGTTAAGATATCGATTACCTCTTCGATGTTAAAACAAAAGAAAAATACATCATACAGAGTTCAGGGTTTCCAAACTGATGCACTGCAACTGCATTCGTGCTGAATTTTGTCAAAGAAACCTCCAATGATTCGCCCTGAACCCTAAAACTGCAGGCAATTTGGCATCGACCCTGCTCTGAAAATCAACTATTTCAAAACCACCGACCACAGGGACAACGAGCTTAAATTCATTTCTTTTAGATGCGAGCGATCAAAAATGTACGCACCCCTCCATAGGGTACAAGGGTACAAATTCACAAAATCCAACATAAAGAAAGAAGGGGAAAGGACAAGAGGAAGACATGATACTGTCATATGCAACCAAAGTGCAGGTGGCAATATCAGCAAAGCTTTTCGAGCAGAGATACAAAACTCTTGACTCGTCTTCTCCTACTCAGACAGATATAGAAGGGGAAAAAAAGGGAAACCAACTTTGCTTTGACGTTACATGAAATCAAAACATCAATTTGGATCAAGATGCTTCCTCAGCACCTTCCATTGCCGTATCTCCAGATTCATCTTGACCGTCAGCTTTCTTACCTGTGTGTAGAAAGTTCATCTACATAAACCCAATCTAAATGAAGCAATAAAAGCATGCGCAACAGAATGACACAATGAATCAATGATGCTACTACACACATCGAGAGAGAATGCAACAAAAAACATCTCCACAGTGCAGCTATAAAGTGTTGATCAAACCAAGAGCAATAAAACAAACCCTGTAGCTATGGAGGATTCATCATCATGTAAGCTGCCAATTGAAACAAGAGAAGAAACACAACAACTAGGGAAGAGTGCATCAATGTCTAAGGAACTCCATGCATACCTCTCTTTTTCTTGCCTCCACCTTTCTTCTTAGCCTTAGTCGCAAGAGACAACCAAGCCTTGATTTCAGGGTCATCCACAACTTTGGTGCAGTTGATCTCTTGCAGTGGGGGGGCAGTAGTGACTCTATCTGAACCATTAGGCATTAACAGCACCGTAAACTTCAAATGCGCCACATAATCCCCTGTTGATCAAGAGCAAATCCATCACCGATAAGATCCAAATAGCCTATGAGACTAGATAAAAGTTTACAGATCAGAGGATTAATTCTCTTAAGAGCTAACATCAAATATATGAGCTTGGAATAAACAACAATCTCCATAATGCGCCGCTCCATTACCAGGCTTTTCGTGAAGTACAGGGTAGGGTTCAAGCAGCTCATGGTTAACGCACTCAACCAACCCAAGCCTAGCACGCTTCTCTTCTAAAGCTCTGAGAAATAGACAGTGTCAGTATAACGGCTTTTCGCTCTGTTGAAGAGTAGATCATGCTGTGAATGAGGTAGAAATTTTTGCACCTGGCAGAGAAAGGCATGATGGGAAACTTCTGGTTGATCTCACTGAATATAAATCTGGAAGCCTTCATCTTGAGGTGATAATTTTTATCAACAGCCCTCTTATAGATCGTTGTTTGTTTTTCATCCAACAATTTGGGCTGCGAAAGAGAAATATAGAGAGAGAATGAAAATAGGTTACTTAAATGGTACCATTTACGGTTCATCGGTCGAGCGTATAAGAGAGCAGCTTCACAGTAATGCCACACACACACACCCCAAGTGGATGAAGATTTTTGCTTTTTAGCAAACATATGGAAGGTACACAACAAGCTAAACCCTAAACCCAAACATTAGACTCTAAAAATTTCAAAAGAAACTCCTCACCTTGCCTTCACCGGTACTCATGACAATGTCTATAGCATACACTTCATTTTCCTCGAATTCAGCATCATCGACTCTTGTATCTTGATTAGTTACACTGAGAATCACTTTGTTTGCATCAATCACAAACTGTTTCATCTGGTGGCTCAACACTCCTTCCACGACTTTGCAATCGTAGGCACTAGCAACCTTCTGGAGAGCTTCTGTCACATCCTTGTTCTGCAAACATCAAATTACTCAGAAATGAGGAAACATCATTACAAAATTCCATCATCTCAAGCATTTAAATCCTGTAAACAAGGTACATGGCTGCATAATTCCTAGTCCCTAAACTCTAAAACTTAAACTGGACATTGACTTATATTTCACTTGTTTTCGACAAGGGATGCAAGCAGCCATAGGTATACACCAAACCACTCACATTCTTTCCAGGCCGTACAAGCCGAAGAGCGACCTCCCCTGCAGTGTTAACAGCAGTGAGAACATCTGCAGCTCTTCCTGTCACTGGGCCTTGTTGAATCACATGTGTGTGGGCAAGAACTGCTATGAATCCATCAATATGACAGCCAAGATCACTGGATATTCATAACAGTGTAGGGAGAAAAATTAGATTCATCATTATAACATGAATAGGATGGCATATTTCACATTCTCAAACCATGCCATTTTTTAGCAGACAGAAAATATACTCACATTTTAACCATGTCATTTTCTGAAATTGTTGTTTCATCATTTGCAAGAGGGGAGAAGTGGCAAACCACGCTATTAATGGAAATGCACGTGGGGAACGCTACGCCCTTATCGATTTTCTTCTTGGCGTTCTTATACACACTTCCTGTTTGCCTGAGAGGGAAAGAACTCTTACAAATTAGACAGTTACTGTTTAAAAAATGAAAATTTAAAATACATATGTCTAAAGAGGATATTGAATACAAACAAAAATAGAGATGCTAGATGATTGAAACGTATGACGGTAAAGCCTATTTGTTTTTAAAAAGTTTGCTTGAACAGCAGCCATCAGGAATAAATGATTGTCAAAGTGAATTTGATCAATTTGCCCGGGTACAGAAAGTGTTCACTCGTTTTAGCAGCTATATTAAGCTCTTTAATTATGAGCAAACGAAGTATTGCAACATTGGTTGATAGCTAAGAGAAGATAAAACTCATTTTCATTCGGTACTTCAAAATAAACAAGCTCCTCTTTGATGAATCAGGCAACAACTAATCTTCACTTATAACAGCATTGACATCTCTTATGATAAGAAACCAGCTTCGAGTTAAGAATACTTACTCTCTTATGAAGGAGTCTCCTTTCTCACATACGTCAACAACCTTTGCTCCCGGTTTGCACTCTGATAACACGAGCTGCAGAGCCTCTGAAATGGGTTTTCAAGAAACAAAGTTTTTTTCAGCATTTTTCTTAAGTAAAGAGCCAAGACTTCACGAAACCGAAACCCTAAACCCTAAAACCACAGAAAGTTGAGAAACGCAAGCTCAATTGGACAAAAGGGGAACGAAAACAACCGTCTGCGACATTGCAGAAAGAAGAGAAAGAAAGACAACGAAGAGGAGACGACTAGGGCAAAAACAAAAAAGGAAAAAAAAAAGCTTCTTGCCACAGATTTCTGACATTAAACAGACTTTGAAGAAATGGAAAACAACGAAAGAAAGCTCAAGAGAGACCAAATGAGCTTCTGCTGCTTTTGCGGACCAGCAGGGCAGTGAAGGAAACATGTGGGCACGCCTAAACGGAATTAAACGGATGAAATGGAGGAGGAGGAGGAGGAGGAGGAGGACTTACTATTGGCGATTTCTGCAGCGAGCTTGTACTTGCTAACAACGTCGGGCACGGAGAGGTCGAGCTCCTTCTTCTCCTCGTTCTCCTCTTCCATTTCCTTGGCCAGGAATTCGTCGTCGGCCATAGCCAGAACGCAAGAGCGCAGAGCAGAGCAGGATATGATCGATGGAAGGAAACAGAGCAAGCGAAGAAGAAGAAGAAGAAGAAAGAAAGAAAGAAAGAAGAAGAAGAAGAAGTGAAAGAAAACCCTTTTGTTCAACAGAAAAACATGAAGAAAAAAACATGTTTCCACAAATGGCCCCAAGTCTCCACTATTTACAAAATTAGCCTCAAATCACAGAAGAAATAACTAAAACTTCTGCCAGAAATTGGCCCCAAATTTCCAAGTACAAATTACACCCTTTGTGGGCAATCAGAGGGAACCAAATCATAGTTTGGAAATTTGCAGTAAGAAGATCGATGAGGCAGCCCGATCATAGTTTGATTTGATGTAAGAAGATCGTGTCGGAGCTGATCGGATCATCGATATTGTTGTTCGATCTGTAAGCACCGCTGGAGAATCGAAGGTTATTGTCTTCATCAGCGCTGTGTGCTTGGAATCGCTCGCGGAACAATGTTTGCAATCTTGTTGTTTTATGGAAATAGCCCGAGGTTTGATTGATTTGACTGGGTGCTTGGCCAATACCTTCAGCATGCGCTTTGCGATGGGAAAATACATGTAAGTGGAACGTGATCTTTGTGCATGGGCTGACAGATCAATTACATAATATTTGTAATCGATTGGTATGCAGTCCCTAAATTTTCCAACAAAAGAAGATTTGCAATTCTCAATGCAATCTAAAGTTTGTTTGCTAGTATTATTTATCATTCTGAAAAACAATGTTGGTTCATAAATCTTTGGTTGATGATATGGACAATTATGGATCGATAATATTGATCATTATTTGACTTGGATATTTGTTTGTAATATCGACCATTATAAAAAAAATGTTGTAATCACTAATAATACCAACAATTGTGCAGAATGTATATTGCTCAATAATATCGACAAAAATCTAGTTCAGAATCGTGGATAATCTACACCAGCATTTGTTGCAACCTTGCTGATAACGTCGACAAAAAAATCATAATGAAATCGTTAATAACACCAACCGATACTAAGTTCATAGTATTGGCAAATGTTCAAGAAAAATAGCATGTTCTGTTGACGAGTCCTCGAGACAAATTTGATGCACCATTTTTTCATTTTCATTATTTCATCACAACTTACAACAGTTACTGGAAAGGATCACCAAATTAAATTATAAAAAAAAAAAGGATGATTTGCATTCGCACTCCCATTCATAAAAAATTTCTCCTACATTCTCAAGACATTCTAGTTTTGATAACTATGTCCAAAACTCAGGTATATAGCTTAGGTGTCATTCAAATACAAGCTCTGATTCATTTTAATATCTAATTGGCTTAGATTATTTTTGCAGATGATTAACGCGTATATCTTACGTCTTGTGGATTATCGAGCTTGTGCTCCCATTGATGTCGGAGTTCTCACTCTTCCCTCAATTTGTCTCCCAAAATCGTCGAGGATATGTTCCATGTTTGTTGGGATCATTGAACAAACATGATAAGGTCGAATTGTAAACTGGTTTAGGGTTTTAGGATTTCTTAGACAAACATGATAGGTCAAATTGGACCGATTTAAGTTATTAGGGTTTCTTAGACAAACATGATAGGTCCAATTGGACTGGTTTAGGGTTTACAGTCAAACATACAGGTCAAACCGAAGCGGTTTAGGGTTTAGGGTCAAACATGATAGGTCAAATGGGACCAGTTTAGGGCTTAGGGTCAAACATGATAGGCCAAACCGGACCGGTTTAGGGTTTAGGGTCAAACATGATAGGCCAAGCTGGACCGGTTTAGGGTTTAGGATCAAACATGAAAGGTCAAATAGGACCGGTTTAGGGTTTGGGGTCAAATATGATAGGTCAAATTGGACCGATTTAGGGTTTAGGGTCAAACATGATAGGTCAAACTGAATTGGGTTTAAGGTTTATGGGCATAACCTCTGGGAACCAAATTATACGGCTAATTTGAATGGTTTAAAGATAAGGTAGAGTAAGTGATAAACCAAATATTCTAGGATTGTTATAAACCCATTTAGTCACTAGATAGGTCCTAGTGGCCAGGAACCCTAGAGGTTAAAAGTTGATCTTGAGACGTTATGAATACTCTCTTGATAAGACTAGGGTCTTTGTCATCGGATGCATACCTGTCAAATTTCGAGGTATAACCTAAAGTAATATTTCGTGGTATGAGAAACAAATGGTTTTTGGGTTTTTATATATTCATTTCCTTTGTGCAGGGGCAGTTGGTATTGTTAATCACCCATAGTAAGTCCATTCTGTTCTCGCTACAGCAGGTCGATCACAGCGTACCTACTACTTCTTTCGATTCCGCATGGAACAGTCGTGAACAGGAGAAGGTCTCGAGCCCTGAATCGAAGCGAACTGAACTGGGCAGGGGGGATGATTTTAGACCTACTATACAAGTATTGACCTAAACCCTAAACCCTAAACCCTAAAGCCCTTGAACAACAAGTCGATCACAAGGTACCTACCACTTCTTCTGATTCCGCACGAAACAATCGTGAACAGGAGAAGCTCTCGAGCCCCCGAATCAGAGCAAAACCGAACTGGCCAGGGGACGATCAGTAGGTCGATTGTTCGATGCGGGAATCGGAAAGAAGCAGCAAGCAGGTCGATCACAGGGCAAACCTACTAACTTCTTCCGATTCCCGAATCGAACAATCGTGAACAGATGGAGCTCTCGAAGCAGTTCGAGTGAATGACAGAGCGCGGAAAAAATACAGACAGACACAAGACACATGCAGTTCAAGTGATCCCTCTGTCTCTCTCTCTCTCTGTATTTTTCCTCTTCTTTCTTCTTCTTCTCTTCCTCTCATGAAACAGAATCAATGAGTGCATGAATGAAATGTGAGCAAAAAAGAATTTTTTTTGATGTTTGGAAAGAATTGGAATAAAAATGTGCCAATTCAGGAATCGAACCCGTGACCTCTTTTTAAAATAAAAAAATAAAAAAGAAAAAAGAAAAAAGGAATTAAAAAAACCTTTTTGTTTTTCTTGTTTTTGTTTTTTGAAAATTTTGATTAATTGTTTTTCTCTTATTTGAAAAAAAAAAATTCCCACACTATTTCTTTCTTCTTCTTCTTCGTTCTTCGTTCTTCTTCTTCTTCTTCTTCGTTCTTCGTTCTTCTTCGTTCTTCTTCTGCGTTCTTCTGCGGAAGCAGCAGCTATGGCGGCCGGCATCTTCGTCTTCGTCGTCGTCTCTGTCTCTGCGTTGCACGCCATTGCTTCTCCTCCTGCTCCTGGTTCTGCTGCTGGTTCTGCTGCTGGTTCTGCTGCTGGTTTAGCTGCTGCTTCTGCTGCTGCTTCTGC
>JBBBWG010029866.1:18351-51445 GCA_037176905.1 Azolla pinnata
CCTGCTCCTGGTTCTGCTGCTGGTTCTGCTGCTGGTTCTGCTGCTGGTTTAGCTGCTGCTTCTGCTGCTGCTTCTGCCGCTGATTCTGCTGCTGCTTCTGCCGCTGCTTCTGCTTCTATCCACGTCGTCGGTGGATCCTCTGGCTGGATCATACCCCATGGAACCTTGGATTACTCCCGCTGGGCCTCCTCCCAGAACGCCTTCCGCGTCGGCGACATCCTTGGTGAGAAGATCGCCATGGCTTTTCCGCTTGTTTGATTTAGGTTTTCCTTTTTTCTTTTCCGTTTCCCTTAGGGCTTGCTCCCCTTCCTTCGAGTCTCTGGTCTGCTGAAACCCTAACAGACGGCAGCCGTTTGCTTCGTTTTCCTTTTCTTTCTTTGGTTTGCTTCTTGGCTCCGTCGCGGCGCCTGCAGAATTCCGGTACGATCCGACCGAGCACACCGTGCTTCGGGTCTCGCAGAACGGCTTCAGGGACTGCAACGTCTCCGGCCCCTTGGCGAGCTTCGAGGACGGAATGTCGCGGATCAAGCTCTCCTCCCCGGGCTCCTACTTCTTCATCTGCGGCGTCCCAGGCCACTGCGACGCGGGCCAGAAGCTCCAGATCCAAGTCCTGCAGAGGCAGGCCGGGCTCCATTCCCTCGTCGCTTCGTTCTCCTCTTCACCGTCTGCCTCGCCATCGCCATCGCCGTCAGTACCATCGCCTCTTCTTCTTCTTCCTCCTCCTCCTCCTCCTCCTCCTCCTCCTCCTTCCGTCTCTGGCGGCGAATCCGCTCCATCGCCTCTTCTTCCTCCTTCTCCGTCTGTCTCTGGCAGCGAAGCCGCTCCATCGCCAGCAGCAGCAGCTCCATCACCATCACAATCATCAGCATCGTCGTCATCAACAACAACAACAACAACAACATCATCATCAGCAGCAGCATCATCATCATCGCCGTCTCCTTCTTCGGCTTCGGCGCGGATCGCGCCTGCGAGTGCGCACATTCTGCGTCTCTGCGTCTGCCTCCTGCTCGGCACCCTCTGATTCTCTCTCGAGCGTAGCTGCCATGGCCATGGAAACTGCAGCAGCCATGGCGGGCAATGGAAGCTGTTTTTGTAATTTCAAGCCATCGTATATTCTACGCATGTACGCGCGTATTTTGTACGCATATGTATACGCGTATTTTATACGCATACATATGCGCGCATTTTGTACGCATCGCATGCAGTGCATGCATGTACACGATGCATTGCATGCGCATACATGCATGCATGTGCATTGCGGCACCCCGGCACATGCATGTGCGTATGTGCATTGCTGCACATGCATGCATGCGCATTGCAGCATCCCGGCAAATGCATGCATGGATGTGCATTGCCGCATCCCGGCACATGCATGCATGGATGTGCATTGCCGCATCCCGGCACATGCATGCATGGATGTGCATTGCCGCATCCCGGCAAATGCATGCATGCATGCATGCGCATTGTACAAGTCGGGGGCATGCATGCATGCATCTCCGATTGCATCCATGCCACATGCAAGTATGTATGTGCATTGTGAATGCCGGAGCGCATGCATGCATCGGCGATTGCGTCCATGCCACATGCATGTAGCACATATGCATGTGAATGTAGGCATTGGAGCCTGATCTGGATCATTGGAAGATAGACATTGCTTCTTCATGCCAATTATACTGGCTAGTTAGGGAAAGGGTTTCTTTTGATGTTGTGTTTCAATTGGATGAGATGGGCCTTATTGCTTGTTGATGATGTGATGATCTGGTGAATCATCTGTGTTGATATATGTAGCCAAGAATTTGCAGGGTAGCTCAACAAAACTGGATGCAAATCGCGTGGAATCATCACCTATGTTGATAGCCAAGAATATGCAAGGAGCACAATAAAATTGAATGCAAATCGCGTAGAATCAGTTGTGTTCGATATTAAAGCCAAGAGCTAGGAAGCTTAGTTGGTGGAATGGTGCTTAGCTTTCGATCGGTGGCTAATCGTAGTGTAATTAATCTTATGGCCGATTGTTTGCAGGACCTTATTCGTTCGTTCAGAAAGCCTTGTGAATTTTGTTGGCTCCTAAGTTTAACCAATACTGAAGCTCATTGATCCTCTACCACACAACATACATACGTACGTACGTACATACATACATACATACGGTTTAGGATATGAATATGCTTGTGGATTTGAGCTGAAATACAATTACGGATTCGAATTGCAACTGCAATTTCTGCTCACTGTTTGTAAGCGATGACTTACAATTGCGATTGCCGAATTCAAACCCAAGTACAACTACAAATGTAGAATCAATAGATAACACACAATCATGCAATCGACCAAAGGCACGATAACAGTAGCCCTAAATTGTCATAGCTGTCGCTACAATAGTCGGCCTTTGCAAAGAACCAAAAAAAAAAACCCAAGTATGGATGCAAATACAGACACGCTTGCAGGGTCTGAGCCGAAATACAACAATTTTACAAACAGGACGAGTCAACTTACTTCTAGAACTATGGTTACATCAACAACTATGGATAAACAACTAAACCCTAAACCCTAAATGCTAGCCACTAAACCCTAAACCCTAAATGCTAGCCACTAAACCCTAAACCCTAAACGCTAACCACCAAACCCTAAACCCTAAATGCTAACCACTAAACCCTAAACCCTAAATGCTAACCACTAAACCCTAGATGGCAGACTTAGCAGATCTCCGTAGGTAAAATATGTAAAGTCGAGCACAAGTAACGAATACGGAAGGAAATAAGGGAAATACGAGTACAAATACACAAAGAGTGCAAGATTAAGCACCAGCCTTGGTATACGGATACGGATGCGATCCGAAGCACCAGCTTGTACGGATTCGTCCGCTACGTATACCCATACGGATACGGATACGGATACGGATACGGATGCGGATACGGTCTGAGTATGTACAAAGTTTTTCGAAGTCTCTTCTACGGAGCGTCGTCTGCTCCATCGCGCTCTCCTCTGCACTGCACAGGTAATCCAGAACGCCCCGTTTCTCTGCTCGAATCTCCATAGCTTCCTTCCTTCCTTCCTTCTGCTCCATCGCCGCCTGCATTTTGTTCATTCTCCTCTAAGTTTTGATCGCCATAGCTTCTTCTTCTTCTTCTTCTTGATCGCCATATCTTCTTCTACTTCGTCTTCTTCTTCTTGTGCTCCATTGCTGCCTGGCTTTCGTTCGTTCTCCTCGTATCGATCGCCATATCTTCTTCTTCTTCTTCTTCTTCTTCATCATCTTCTTCTTGTGCTCCATTGCTGCATGGCTTTGTTCATTCTCCTCTAAGTATTGATCGCCATAGCTTCTTCTTCTTCTTCTTCTTCTTCTTATTGATCGCCATATCTTCTTCTTCTTCGTCTTCTTCTTCTTGCGTTCCATTGCTGCCTGGCTTTTGTTCATTCTCGTCGACTTATTGATCGCCGTATCTTCTTCTTCTTCTTCTTCTTGTGTTCCATTGCTGCCTGGCTTTTGTTCATTCTCCTAGACTTATTGATCGCCATATCTTCTTCTTCTTCTTCTTCTTCTTCTTCTTGTGCTCCATTGCTGCCTGGCTTTTCTTCATTCTCCTCTTATTGATCGCCATCTCTTCTTCTTCTTCTTCTTCTTGTGCTCCATTGCCTCCTGGCTTTTGTTCATTCTCCTCTTATTGATCACCATATCTCCTTCTTCTCGCACTCCATTTCCCTCTGGCTTCCGTTCCTTCTTCTCTTATTGATCGCCGTCTCTTCTTCTTCTTCTTCTTCTTCTTGCGCTACATTTCCGCTTGGCTTCTGTTCATTCTCATCGCCATCTCTTCTTCTTCTTCCGCTCTTGCTTTGCGGCATGCTTTAGGCATCTTGGAATCGGTCTGCGAGAATATTTCCGTCCGGAGAACCATGGATTTCATCTTTGCTCCTTTCTTTGAGTATTTTCTACACTCCTTTCTCCAGCTTTTTTCCCGCTGTCTTTTCAGCGTTGTTCGACATCGCCTGTATGGCTTTCTCACCACACCTCTCTGTCCTCTTCGTCCTCTAAGCTTGTGTCTCAATGCTTTACAGGAACAGTTTCAAAAGACCAAATGGCCTCCTTTTCAATCCTTCTTTTTTCTTGCATCTTCCTGCTTGATATTCTACCATTGGTGATATGCTAGGTCTCCATTCCCCGCATTCTTCCTGTAAATTCTTTTATCCGGATCTGAGCGTCGGAACCTATTCTTTCTGGTTCAGATATCAGGTGGGAAAGAAAGCTTCAATCCCTCGAGCCATTAGATCAGAGGAAGAAAGAAAGGAAGAAAGAAAGAAGAGAGGAAGGAAGGAAGGAAGAAAAAAAGGAGATTCGAGGTTTAGTGTTGTGTTTGATTGGCAGCCATGTCAGCCATTGGTTGTGGCAAGCGCCCCCTGTTCGAAGAAGCCCTAAATCCAACATCTCAGAAGAGGTTACGTTGCGGAGCAGGAGGATTCCCTGCTGCATGCCCAGCAGCCCTACGTGCAGATAGCTCTTCACCATTTTCTCAGCTCAAAGGCCTCTTTCCTGACCTGGATGATCAAGTACTCTACATATTCTTAATGTATTTCCCTTTTCGTTCTTAGAGTTTCAATTTCCATTTCTAGATTTATCGACAGGGAAGCTTCTTGGGTGTTGCCCATGAAATAGCCGGCTTCCTTGACATAGCGTAGAGCTGCTCATCTTTTTTGTGTTTTTGTCTGGTTTCTGTTTTTATTTCAATGCATTATTTGCTTCCAATGTTTTTAGCTACATGCTCTATTCCAATGGATGTGTGTACGATGGTGGGGAATTATGTTCAGAATATTTGGTAAAGAAGGTTCAAGTCCATATTAGCAAAGATAGAAAAGCATCACATTAGAGCTATTAAGCTTAGGAATACTTAAGTTTTCTGTTTGCATACGTGAAATTGGAATTGACTGATTGAAATGACAAACAACTGGATAAGTAATAGCTTTGGTATTCTCTGGGCTGCCCTAATGATTTGAAATCTAGCCATTAAAAAAATTAGGAAGACACGAACGAACTCAAGTTATCCATGCAAGGAAGTTCGGTACGAAAGACAAAAAACTGTTGTATAAAACTTGTCCTCTTCATAACCTACACCGTGTCTGAAAAACGGAAAATATTCCTTATCATGAGGCTCCTTATCACACCTCCGACGGCCAAATTTGAAATCTGGGGTCTGGGAAAATATAATAAACTATGGTTTTTAAATACAAAGTAGGCTGGACATGGTCTCTAAATGGCAAGCCAAAGGATATGGAACAGTAATGAATAGTAGAAGCAAGATATAGTGCTTCTGTTTCGCTTCCAAAGCTAGTTGTAAATCTATGATAATTGTTGTACGCCACAGTTGTACCAGGTTCAATGACAATCATAACCTGGAACCGTTTAAATTTGATTCTTGCCACTTGCGTACACTATGCCGCTGCTTCATTGGTGAAAGCTTTGCATATCTTTGACTCTGAGTTATTTGTATTCCACGGCCAGTTGATTGAGAGGGTTTTGATGGTGAGTGGAGGCAATCTGGAATATGCTACGAGGAGCCTCTGTGAACTCCAATTTATATACGACGGATCAAATTCTTCTCACGTACCCAATGATACAAATCTCTCTGAGAAGGTTTTAAAAGGTATGGTAAAGGCTCACTCTTGTATCGCTTCCAAAATGGTGAAGAGGGGTTGAAGCTAAATATCTTCTTTTCTGGCTCACTCTTGTGTCGCTTCCAAAATGGTGAAGAGGGGTTGAAATTAAACACCTATCTTTTTGTTCTGGAAATTGAATGCAGGCAGTGAATCTCAGCAAGTTGGTGTCCAATCTTACACGGCTAGTGCAAATCATCAAGCTGTCTTATCAGTTGAAAGGACAAAGTGGGTTGACCTTTTTGTGGAGCAAATGCTCAGTACCTCAAATTTGGATGATGCCGAGCAACGTGCAACAAAGGCTTTAGAGGCGTTTGAGAAGGCCACCATATCCCAGAGTGGTTCATCATTTGTAAGTTTTCAGAAGGTAATCTAATGATTGTGCAGTTCACCTGATGTTAAGTTTGCTCAAGGTTCAATCACATACTTCGTCCAAGACCAACTTTCGAAGGCGGTTATGATTGTACATTCAACGTTTTTGAAAATTTATCAAAAGAACAATCAATCCATTGCTTGCATTTGAATGCTTTCTTATGACTCATAAGAGATTTTGTCTTCTGCTTGAAATGTGTTTCAGGAAAACGATTCGTTGAAAGACCAAGTGCAGTACTTGGTCCGTGAGAACCACATTCTGAAAAGAGCAGTTGCTATTCAACACGAGCGGCAGGTGCTCGAGAAATCTTCACAAGAGTTACAGCAAATGAAGCAATTGATGGTTCAGTCTCAAGAGCAAATACGAACTTTGGAGGTAATAAGATGCTAAACCAACTTCTTAGCGTGATTCTTGATGATGGTGTTTCTCTCTTACACTCTCCTTTGGCTTTGTCTTTGTCAGATGAACAACTATGCTCTAAATTTGCAGCTTTGGAAGGGTCGAAACCGACCGTCTATGCCTGGGCATTTTCATCCTGATGTTTTTTGAGTCAAAATGTTTGCTGATTGATCATACCAAAGTTGGCTAGATACCGGCCAACATCATTCACTCTTAAGAGGGGCTCTTGTCATTGCTTTGTATTAACTTCTCCATAGCTGCCGGAATACTGTGAATGAGCCAAAAGCTGAATCAGAGAGGTTGTGGAGCTGGGATATTTCTAATATTTTTTGAATTGACAGATAGATTGGTAACCTTCAGGTACGAGGAATGGTGCAATCTATACAGCTATCGGTCTGAAACATTGTGCGGTTCCTCTCTTACGTAAACACAAAACTTAACTTGTTCTTTACGGTGGTGATCTAATGCGCACCAAATGCGGATGTATTGAGCTGGTATTGAGACAGCACATTGTTCTTTGTGTACAGGTTTTGGATTCTGATTTCCTTTTGCGCAAAATTTTTTAAGGTTCATAGTCAATTGTGGGTGCTTCTGTCGCTTGTGTGTATGCATTAGTTGAAGGCTTTGCCGCTTATTTCACTGATCCATCTATGTATTGCTATGTCCTTATGAGTATATTTGATGGGCTTTTGAGGGCAAGAGATTGACGTTGTGCATGACTACATTAAGAGATTTTTCTCAGCTGATCACATAGTTAGGTACAATTGATTGTTTTTAAACCAATCCAACGTATAGATTGTACATTTGAGATGTGCCATTTAAGATTTTGTTTACTTGAATTCCATATAATATCAGGACCATTTTCCACCCAAATAGTGTAACATGTGCTATAAAAGCATACTAATTTCAATCATAACACTAGAGAAAAAGAGGATAACTTTTGGGATGGAGTTTCAATGGCCCCCACCACCGGTCACATGATCATCACCCACTCTCTCCGCATAAACGATTAGAAAAAGGAACAATAGAGAACATCAAACATGGACTAAGTAATCTGGATACATGCCTCTTACATGTTCCCCAGCAAAGTAAAGATCCCTTTTCAATTGAATTTTTTAAATAACATCTTCAAAGAGATGACGTGATTACGACTTAATCGGGGCATCCTAAACAAAGATGGTATACTTCTGCAATTGAAGGAATAACGTGAATTGAAGGAATAACGTGAATTGAAGGCATAGGATGCTTCCGAACAATCATCACTGTTAGCAATATGCTTAGATGATTAGGCCCTGATCATAGTCGGAGCAGTAGTGCACCCACATAGCTATAGTTGTAACATTTCGATCATATAACTAGATCTGTTACAACAGTTTCTACTGTCATATGGAAGTTATCAGTGTCGCTTTTACTTGAATAGCCCATTCAATTTCAGCCATCACCGTAGCCACGAGTTATACCCAAAATTCAGATATTCTTACTCTTAATATATGATCAGGTGGGTCTTAAATCAAGAATAGGAGGGTCGATCAAACAAAAAATAAAATTACAAAATCCACCCTTACGTTAGAGGCATAAGAATATAAAGAAATTTAATGATGAAAATACATGTCTTACATGGTTAATCAACAGCAAATTGCGACGATATCTAATGAAGCATTCCCGTGGATCGATCTGGTGGGGAAGTAGATAAGGGCAAACCATAAATTTGCAGGAGATTGTGAGTCATACGTGCTCTGCAAACGATCATTTGCAAGAGATTCGAGCTGATATTAGTTGCAAAGATATGTAATGAGGCTTTCGATTTCGGCAAGCATTCCAAGACTTGACGACAGTCGGCCATCGTTCCTTTTGTACTAAGAGATCATGATGCATTTGTATTAAGAGAATAATAGTGTTCAGTTCTTTTTTTTTGGGGGGGGGGGGGGTTTATTTTTTCTGGGGTTGCTTGTTTATACAGAATGTTAGAAGAAGCAAAGCTGGGACTGAAACAAATGGACTGCATGGCTTGTAGTGCAGGGTTGTTGGCTCTTGCCCATGATGATGATCATTGTGCAATGGATCCCAACTATCTACTATATCTACATATCTATACACCAAAAGAGCGAAAGAAAATATGTAAAAGAAGATGAAGAAGAGCTGAGTTAGAATTTAGAAGATTTCAATCCCCATACCAGTCTGATTACCTAAGTTGCGGTAGTGCTTTCACATTTTCGACATCACGTAATCCATCACATCTACCAGAAAGTCTGCAGACATTTGGGCATCGGGTTAAAACAACAAACAGACACATTCGACCCCATGGCAATCAAAATAAAAAAGACCACAATAAACCTCACAAAACACGAAAGAGACCCAAAGAAGTAAAGAACAGACAAAGCACAGGAAGATGGGCAATTTGATGGTGATATGTACCTGCATCTTCTTTGGTAAAGCACATGGGTGGTTTGATTCTAAACACGTTTCCATACATACCACCTTTCCCCACTAACACTCCGTGATCTGCACACGGCAACATACACACAAATTCGGCATCTGATCAATTGCATGCTCACACCTTCATCACATGTGCATGTCTACGAATAGAAGTTAGAAATCATGCTATATGTGCATGTATCAATGTGCAGTATTGCACGGTAATGAAAGGAATGTGGATTGTATTCTTCAACATACCCCTCATCTTTTCAAATATCTCGGCGGTTTCTTCTTTAGCTGGTTCTTTTGTCGACCGATCTCGAACTAGCTCCACTCCGATCATCAGGCCTTTCCCTCTAACATCGCCTATGACTGGAATCACAAAACACATTTATAAACATCAGCATCGTAACAATGTATTCAGTCAAATAATCTAATACTTATCGTTAAGCACAAGACATTAAGAATCATCATCACAACACTGTAGTTAAACAAACGCTTATTTATAGAGAGGTTATATCTACCGGGGCCCTTGAACCCCAAAGAGATTCACGTCTTTTTGCCTCAAGAGAAGAGAGTTTGAACCACTTACTATCGTATTTCTCTTGCAGATTTCTCAGCCTTCCAAGTAGATATGAGCCCAATTCCGCACAATGCTCTTGACGCTTCTCTTTCTCGAGGACCCGCAACACTGCATGCCCACCTGCTGAACACACGGGGTTTCCACCGAAAGTGTTGAAATGCAATGCCTTGGAAAACACACCGGCGATCTCTGGTGTCGTAACAACTGCAGCCAGAGGAAGCCCATTCCCAATGCCCTATGCATTTAAAAGAGCAAAGAAGACATGAAATCTTGATGTTAAATTCAGGACTAGCTATGAAAAACATAACGTTTTCTTGATCTCTAAGGAGCATCATAAATTTCTGTGCACCTTTGCCAATGTGACTATGTCTGGTATCACACCATGCGTTTCAAATCCCCAGTAGTGGCTCCCGAGCCGGCCAAACGCTGTTTGCACTTCATCAGCCACACAAATACCCCCTGCTTTCCTAACTGTTTCATAAACCTTCGGTAAGTATCCCGGTGCGAGCTCAACCGCCCCTCCCACACCCTGTATTTTGGAATATTGCAATATTAGATCTTGTGCACTTCTCTTTTTATTCGACATGATTACGACTATGTGTTGCTTACTTGGAGTGATTCTGCAAAGAAAGCCGCGACTCGACCTGATGTGGATGTTTCGATCAATTCAGAAACATCTTCAGCATATTTCGGCCCATCAGCGCCATACCGACCTCGGTATGGATTAGGATTAATGGTGTGATGGATGCCAAACCCCTTCCATGAAAATAGAGATTTCTTGCTGTTAAGCATTAGTCGTTCGCCGATGCTAATGGAGGATTTTATAGTTCGAGAAGCTCAGGCAAATTCAAAACCAGTGGTTAGAAGTAGTATTGGAGTTTCTAGATCACTACCTGGGGAATGCCATGCTTATAGATGCGTTGGCCATTCAGTCCCATCGTCGCCGCACTCAAGCCATGGTAAGCATTCCGGAGGGCAATCACATCATAGTTGCCCGTGTATAACCTTGCCATCATCATTGCCATATCATTGGCCTCGCCTCCCGAGTTAACAAAGTAGACAACCTTATGACAACAAACGAATGTATAAATGTGAATGATCAGTCAAGTGATCATCGATGAGCTGTAGGAAGTTCTTCAAGAACTTCCAATATGGAACAAAAGGTGTCCATAAATCAAAGCACCAACCCTAGCCAGAAACGTCCTAAAAAATTGTCTACATTAGAGCAGGTGTCAAAGAGTAACAAGCACCACTGTTTCTACAACCATTGACGTCATGGGCATTCACTGGAGAATTATCGTGGGAGGATCCTAGAAATGTTATTCATGTCCACATACATGTGGGCATGCATTCACTGATTGACGACGTGATGATGCTAAGTGGGCAAAACCATGGGAACGGGAACATTAACTCTGCTCATTAGCTACACCGTATAGTATGGTTAGTCGTGACCATCTTCCAACGACTATATGTGTTAAACAAACGAGTTCATTTTAGAGTGGAATTGTGACATTATAGTTAGGTAGTACTCTTCTCGTTTAAAACTACATAGGCTTTTCAGAGCTAATCAGCTACGAGCTGGAAAAGCAGTCACTATTCTTAGCATTCTCATGCTTCCAGCCTATTAGTTAGTAGTGGGGAAAGATTGAGCGGTAGGGAAAACCTTAAGGTTGCCTGGCATCTTGTTGGCAAGGGCCTCCGCGAAATCAGCCACGGCGTGGTGGAGATAGATGGTGGTGGTGTGCTGGAGAAGCTTCGTTTGCTTAACGATCGCATCGACTACCTCCGGGTGGCAATGCCCGCATGATACTGTCACGATTCCCGCGAAAGCATCCAAATACCTCCGTCCAGTCTCATCATAAAGATATTGCATTTTCCCTTCGACAATGTTGATCTGAACAAATTAAGGTCACAACAAAACCCAGGATCACATATACGCATCGAGCTGACTTCGCTCGCAATATCCAAATCATTCTAGGTGCATAGGCCCCGAAGTGAAGTACGAAAAGCGAAAGCAGTCCAAACGATATTGCATTTTCCCTTCGACTACTATGTTGATCTCAAAGAAGTATGGTCACAATCATGATGAATATGCGCCGAGCCAACTTCTCTGGCGACGTTGAAATCATCCTACACGCGTAAGAGCTGACACGTAGTGCGAAAATCAAAAGCTAGGCTAGTACAGAAATCGCTCTATGCGTGCGTAGGCGCTGACACATAGTACAAAAATCAAAAGCTTGGGTAGTAAAACAATTTCCGCACAAATCAAAAGCTTGAGAAGTAGGAAGGGAAAGGGATCGAAATGTTCAAGACAAAAGAAGCGTGCGAATGATGATGATGATGATGATGCAAGGGGGAAGGAAGGCCCACTTCTCTTGCTGAGTTCCTTGCAGTAGGGAAAAGAGCAAGACAAGAAAAAAAAAGTGGGCCCTCATACAGAAAACAAAAAACAAAAGAAAGGTGGTCTGACAAGAGTACAGCTACGATTGGACAGCTCAATGGAGAAGAACCACTGAAGTGAAAAAAGAAAAGAAGGCAAAAAAAAAAGATGATGTTACAAATCGGCACATCACAACCGTCAATGCACAGAATCACAACAGAATGCCGTAATTACATTGACGGGTGGGTAGAATCTTTACATCTAGCTGCATGTAGGGCGTACTGATCCGAACCATGTGCTCAAACTTGGCTGGAACCCATTGAAATGGCATCGAAGAAATCCCAAACCATGTGCTCAAACTTGGCTGGAACCCATTGAAATGGCATCAAAGAAATCCCAAACCATGTGCTCAAACTTGGCTGGAACCCATTGAAATGGCATCGAAGAAATCCCGAACCATGTGCTCTCAAGCTCAAAAAATTTGGCCCGAAACCCGTCGAAATCCGGAACCATGGCGCTCTCAAGCTCAAATTTGGCTGAAATCCATCGGAAAAATCCGGAACCATGTGCTCTCAAGCTCATGGTTTGGCTGAAATCCATCGAAATGGCGTCGAAGAAATTAAATCGATTCGTGCATGCCCATGAATGCAAGGATAAGAAAAAACCAGCCAATTTAGGGCAAAAGTGTCCAGGGAATCAGCAACAGAACTATGCGACCGATCCCCACAGACAGACCGATTCGGAACCAGTGGAGGAACTATGCAGTCAAATCGATCAATCCCCAGTGACAGACCGATACAGAATGAGCAAAAGAAGGACACGATAAATCGATGAACCGACTGACAAACAGACAGATACAGAATTAGCTACAGAACTATGTGAGGATCAACTGCGATTGATCAATCGGCCGACTGACCGACAAACAGAAAGATGCAGAATCTGGTAAAGAACTATGTGAGGATCGGCCAATAGATCGATCGGACCAACGGACCAACAAATAGAAAGATCCTAGCCACAGAAGTATGTGAGGATCGAGCCATCGATAGATCGATCGATCGACAAACAGAAAGATGCAGAATCAGCTACAGAAGTATGTGAGGATTCACCCGATCGATCGCTCGAGGAGAAAACCGAGCCGAAACCAACACCCAAACATGCTTCCTCTCGGGCGATCAAGATGCAGCTCGATCTGGTCTATCTAACGATGATCGACGGAAGAGGAAGGGGGAGGCAACTCACATGTTTCTTGTAGTAGAGCACGATGCTGGGGTTCATGAAGCGGCGGCGCTTGTCGAGGATGTCGAGGGAGGAGGGCCCTGTGTAAGGAGCAGGGGAGTAGTCGAAGGAAGGCATGGGCCCGGGGAGAAGAGGCTCGGGCCCTGCTGCCATAGCTGCTGCGCTTCCTGATCTGTCGGGGGCCGCAGCTGCTGCAGAAGTGGAGAAGAAGGAGGAGGAGGAGGAGAACGGCCTTCTTCTTCCATGGCGTGAAGCTGCCCCGAGCTGCCTCGCCAATGCTCCTGCCATTTGCCCCCAACCTACAGTTCCAAAAGAGCACCACAATTCATCACAATTGAATCCATCAGTTCGCTCTCTCTCTCTCTCTCTGTGCAGCATCATCATCATCATCAGCAGCAGCATCATCGATCGATCAAGACTTTGCCCTGTGCCTAGACTGTTTGTTGCATTGATCGCTGCATCACAAGGGAGGGGGGGAGAGGCGTTCCCCAAAGCACGAGGAGCTTGGGGAAGATCAGCAAGACGGGTTAGAGGAAAGAGGCAGCAGAGCGAAGATGATTTGGTGGCACAAGTAGAGGCATGGAAGCAGAAGAAGAAGCAGAAGCGGTAGGAGTAGGTAGTAGAAGGCAAGAAATCAGCGCAGAGATCCGGAAGGCAGAAAGAAGGGCGGAGATGGAAGGAGGCCGTCAGGCGCAAGAATTAGGGTTTTCGGAAGCATGCATTGCATGCATGTATGCAGGGATGGATGGATGGATCGATCCGTCGATCGATCGATGGACAGGCAAGCAAGCAAGCAAGCAAGCAGGCAGGCACGTCGATGGAGATCTAGGGTTTAGGGTTGAACCTTGGTGGAAGAAGAAGCAGAAGAAGAAGAAGAAGAAGCGGAAGAAGAAGAAGAAGAAGAAGCAGAAGCAGAAGCAGAAGAAGAAGAAGAAGAAGAAGAAGAAGAAGAAGAAGATGTTCCTTCTGCTTCTTCGTCTGTGCGGGTGAGCTTGCGCGCGCAGTGGCTATGGAAGAAGAAGAAGAAGATGAAGATGAAGAAGAAAGGAAGAGCGCTGCGTATAAATAAAAAGCACAGAGGCGAAGAGAGAGAAGAGAGAGAAGAGAGAGAAGAGGGTGGAAATTTGAACCTCCTCTCTCTCCTCTCTCCTCTCTCCTCTCTCCTCTTCTCTCTTCTTCTCTCTCTTCTCTCTCCTCCTCTGTTCTCTTCTCTCTCTTCTTCTCTCTCCTCCCCTGTTCTCTTCTCTCTCTTCTTCTCTCTCTCCTCTCTCCTCTCTCCTCTCTCCTCTTCTCTCTCTTCTCTCTCTTCTCTCTCCTCCCCTGTTCTCTTCTCTCTCTTCTTCTCTCTCCTCCCCTGTTCTCTTCTCTCTCTTCTTCTCTCTTCTTCTCTCTCCTCCCCTGTTCTCTTCTCTCTCTTCTTCTCTCTCCTCCCCTGTTCTCTTCTCTCTCTCTCCTCTCTCCTCCCCTGTTCTCTTCTCTCTCTCTCTCTCCTCTCTCCTCCCATTCTCTCTCCTCCCCTTCTCTCCCCTTCTCTCTCCTCCCCTTCTCTCTCCTCCCCTGAGACATTATTAGGTTAAGTATAACATAGAGTTTAACAAATGTGGAGAATGTAAACTAGGAAAATGTTCATCATAATCCCCCCCACCAGCACTTAATCACAGATGCTTTCTTTTTTCCCCAGGGACAGAAGAAAGAGGGCATGGTGAACGCGGTTACTGCCCCGCTCGCTCGGCCTCTCCGTCTCTCTCTCTCTCTCTCTGAAGCAGCAAAACCCTGAAAGAGAGCAGTCAAAACGCCCCGGAAATGCCTGGTTTCAAAGTCACACGTTGTCATTCCGCTGGACATCGTCGAGATGGTAAGAGAACGCGAGCTAGCTTCTTTTTTCCGTACTTTGGATGATTGGGTACACATCTCACGGCTGTATCTTGGGCCAATTCTGGTCTCAGAAGACGTTAATATATCTCTCTTTCTTTCATATCTCTCCTCTCTCCCCACGTGGAGCACGCGCTCTAACTAAGCCTCTTCCTGTTTAGGGTTCCGAGAGTTTTTTTAGGGTTTTCTAGTTTGCTTTATTAGGGTTGGTCAAGGCATGCGAATCGAACCCATTTCCGCGCGCCCTGGATACGGATGAACCCTCCCCATGAAACCCTAAAAAAGGAAAACTCTGGGGAGCAGTTGTCCAAGTTCGGCGAACAAGCAGGGGAAAACAGTGCATGGCAACAAAGCAAAGGAAAGAACAGTCTAATCTGTAGAACTAAAGTTGGCCAAGCCAACCCCTGAACCCGCTCGATGTCTATCTCCTCGAAGCTCCGGTCGATCGGAACGGCCACTCGACAAATGTAGCCATGTCTGGTTCGGGCGACCTGATCAACCGATAGCTACAAGGTGGTTCCAGGTCCAAGTTCAATGTATGTTATATGTTTCTCGGAACCGATCGAAACTTGTCAAGGCGAAGGTGGGTTATACAGAAGCAGAACTTCCTTCTCTAATCATAGTTAGTTAGAGTAAGTTACATGCATCTGTCTGTCGACTTAACCGACCGACTCTGTGGACATCAGACCCCATCTTCGATAGTGAGTCTATGATAACGCTATAAGTTTAGTCTGGCGATCTGTCGAAAGCGAGCTCGATAAATCTATGTACATACATACATAGGCCCAATTGGGCAGTTTCTGGCTCTGAACTGCGCCAGATGCAGAAGAAAAACCGCCATCTGATCCGAATCAGCACGCATACGAATTTTTACGACTGCTTTTCACAAAGCGAATCGAGATCGATCGATCGATCGCTTTGATTCGTGGCGTGACTTTTTTCTCCCCTTCGTCGGCGCAGAGATGCTTCCACTGGCAATTCCCCTCGCTCGAAACAACATCCTCAGAAGAAACACGTCTGACCGTGTCGATTATCCGACGATGATTACGCGTCTCCCATAAACATTAGTGCAGTTCGATTCGATCCAATGCACTTAACCCGTATTTCGTCGATCCCACTCATCCTTATCTATAATCGCATTCAAGCTCCATAATCATTAAGTGTGTATGCAATTCACTAATGGACTTATCCCCCACTATATCTTTATTATATGTAATTTATGCATGCGGCGCATTGGATCGGATCGATCGGTGCAGTGCGATCGATCATGAGATTGACATATTCCACCGCCCCATTTTAATTACGCCTCGAAAGAGCATATGTCTTATTGTCGATGATCGATCGATCGATCGATCGATTCGTCGACCAAATGCAGTGCACGATGATCGGCAATGGGGTTCGATCGATCGGTTAGCTTGCGCTATCACAACCTCGTGATCGATCCGCTACGAAATGAGTGGAATCACACATCTCTTTGGATGACAGCATGGTTTTCCACCGGATGCATTCATGGCCGATTCGCGCGAATAAGCTCAGCCAACGACAGTTATCGTGCCTGAATAGCGATTGATGGAATCGGATGGATTGAATGCCGATGGAATCGATGAATTGATCGATTAAGCCGCTTACGCCATTCATTCGATTAGTTTGGCGATGATGACGATGATTATGATGACAAGACCCAAAGGTAGTTAAGTTAGTTAGGATCCTTTCGAACTAGAAACCGGATTGCGACAAAATCGATCCTGTTCCAAGGGATAGAATCCAGAAGTTGGCTCACAAACTGTGGGCTTGCTTTCTAGAAAGCTTTCGACAAAGCGATAATAAAATGTTGTGGAGATTCTCTCTGCTAAGGAGCTCCCAATGTCTTTTTAATAGGGCTTTAATCGATCTGTTAGCAGACATTTGAATCAGGTCCACGAGCTCTCCAATCGATCGATCGATCGATCTAGCACCCATTAATCCCTTTCATCTTTTCGATTCGTTCATCGGATTCGAGATGGTGGCGGTCGGCAACTTGTGGATCGAATCGTTCCCATCACATGTCTTTGTTTGGCCCAGAGGAATCTGCAGAAAGCCCTTTACAACATCTTTTTTTTTTTAGTTCTGCGAGCGTAGCAATTGATTCCAGAGGGCTTCGTTGCCATCACGTTCGCACGAATCACTTTGATCTTTGTTCTTGTTTTTTTTTTAACCATAAACATATACTTTGATTAGCGAGCAAAGACCACCATATTGGCTACAAACCACACAAATCGCTTTGATCTTTGCTGTTTTTTTTTCTCACCCATAAACATATACTTCGATTAGCGAGCAAAAACCACCATATTGGCACAAACCATACAAATCGCTTTGATCTTTATGTGTCTTGCCCAAGTATTGATTTTTGTGCGCAAATAAGCTCATCAGAAGACGATTAACATCGAGCTCCACATGTTAAAGAGACTTTTTGCGTATATTAGCATCTACTATACTTGAATCAAGTGACAAACGAGCTTCGTGATTAGCACAATAAAGAAGTAAATATACAGCATCATAAAAGGACTTTCTTGCCTTGCATATCACATGTATAACTTTTCATACCCGGGAAATCCAAATCGACCGGCAGAAGAGTCATGAAATGAACATAGAATAGAGGAAATATCTCAACTATTATTGTGATGCAATTGCGATTCGTTTTATCATCTTTGTTATCGGTTGATCTTGCACTGACAATACAAGGCGAGAGTGGCCTTTAGTAGCAATGATTTTGAAATTTCGATCAAACTCATGACACATAAACATCTCTAAAAAAAATATCGTCGTTTTAAATCAACTTCTGCAAATAATATTACTGTCTCGAGCTCAAAATCAAAGATTGCGTTGGTAGTGTTACACCGTGATGGATCGATTAATGGCAATCTTGCAAGTAGAGCTTTCATCCTGATGTCGAATCGGCTTGCAACCCATATCAATGTCAAGGACATAACACCTTATTTGCTTTTAACCAAGCTTGGGCTGTTTCATATCACCGCTAAGCATAAAAGTTTAGAGTTTCAGGACTGATTACAGCGTTCTAAAACCCTAACCCTAAACCCTAACCCTAAACCCTAAACCCTAACCCTAAACCATAAACCCTAAACCCTAAACCCCTAAACCCTAAACCCTAAACCCTCAACCTAAACCCTAAACCCTAAACCCTAACCCTAAACCCCTAAACCCTAAACCCTAACCCTAAACCTAACCCTAAACCCTAAACCCTAACCCTAAACCCTTCACCAAGATCAGAACAGTAAGCGCATTCTGCTGCCGACGACGACGACGACGACGACGACGACGGCGGCGCCGGCGATGGCTCTGCGTTGAGGTGCTCCCGGACATGGAGAAGACATCCGAGTCCCGCTTCCTGCTCCTTCTCCTCTACATCCTCGCCTTGCACGCCATCGGCATCCTCCTCTTCACCAGAGGCTTCCTTCTCACTCGGAACGAGCTCCCTTTCTACAGCCGCTGCGGCGACGTCCTACAGCTCCCCCCCGTCGATCCGGGCCCTTCGGATCGGTGCCATGGATCTGATGCCGCACCAGAAAGCTCGTGTCACCGCTCTTGGATCCCTTCAGATGCAGGCCCGGCGGATTGCTGGACGCGCCCGTTAGTCAACAAAGTCGTGATTTTGGTGCTGGATGCCCTCAGGTACGCTCCACTGGTACGATCGCACCATGACGCCATGACAGGTTGTGAAGATTACAGTTTTATATGCTGCTCCCAATTCTGCGGCGCGGCAAAATTGGGAAGCACACAGCCGTATATGCACCGAGATATATGCGTATATCCCCATGTGCATGTACGGTAAACAAGTATATGGATTTTGTGTTGCAACGAAAATCTGAATGCACAAGCACAATTGTGTGCGTGCGTGTTTGTTTGTATGCACGGATATGCATACACTCTTTGTTTCTGAAAGTATTACTGATGAGAAACCTCAGGGTGAGCTGAAAATTCTTGACATGTCAAATTAGAAACAGTTGAGCAACAGACATTGCTGGATTAGTGGATTCTCAAGCACAATATGGAAAGCCAATATGGATTAGACAATGAATGCAAAATCCAGATGGATTGCAAATATTCCACGTTCTTCATAGAGCCCGGAATTGGATCCATGCAGAGAGGATGGTAAAGGGGTTGCTGTAAATGTCGTAAGAATTAAAGGGACTTCTTGGAGTTGTGAGCATATAACCATATTTGACTGCAGACGTGCACCATTGGGGATGACAAGTACCAGTCGGAAGAGCAGATAAAACATTTGGTCTGATTGTGTACACATCTGCAGGAGTATATGCACTTAGCTTGTTCATGACAGCATGCCAATTGGTGATATTCCGTAATAGGAAGCTAAATGATTCCACACCCCTTTTACTGGCCATCTGTACCAAAGCCGATTCCATTTTCATATGGCTCACATTGTAGCAGACCGGTGGTTTAATATGCAATCGTGCAATTCACTTTTTTGGCCGAGTATGTAGAGGCCAACCAGGAATTGAAGAAGGGATGGTGGTTCTGCCAACCAAGGCACAAGGATATGGCCCAAACTCATCTTTTGAATATTTTTCTAAAGGAGCATACCTTGGCTTGTCTGCGTCTCATGTAACCTGTACAAGGGGACAATATAGCACAGTAATAAAGACAAACAATCTTCTGGCTGGAATGGGAATTTGATGTGATGGGTTTTGTTCATGATGCCATCAGATCTAGCTGATATATAGGCAATGTCTAGTTATTGCTTGTTTCAAAGTATCCTTCGATTTAATGTGATCCCCAGCTATTTACCGCTCACGATTGCTGAAGTGCCTGCTGCCGGTGGTGAACTGTATAACCCCCCAGCACTTGTTGTATAACCTCATATAAAGTAAATCAGGTCTTCTTTCCATTTCAGATGCACTTGTTGAAGTTTGGA
Organism: Azolla pinnata; assembly: GCA_037176905.1. NCBI lineage: Eukaryota > Viridiplantae > Streptophyta > Polypodiopsida > Salviniales > Salviniaceae > Azolla > Azolla pinnata. Next base: position 38,183 of record JBBBWG010029866.1, read on the forward strand.
AGTGAGAAAAGCACTAGTCAGGGCTCAAGAAGTATGCTACCTTAACTTGTAAAATAGTTAGAACCAGCCTCTGAAAACTGTTGCTTTAATCAAGCATGTTATTTTTGGAGGGCCTGAATTGTTGAGAGCCGTGTGACACATGCTATTTTTGTCCATTGTGAATGATCATCTCATGTATGTTCTCTTCTGCGGCAACCGAAAGATCCGAGACAGATTACAGATTTTGCTTATCTGATCATTAATGTATTGAGCGTTATTATTATTTTAACGGAATTGTGACATTTTTGACTTCTGATTTCTTGTTTAGGTTTGATTTCGCTGCCCCCAGCACAGTATTTACTGATAGTAAGTATAAATTCAGCGCTATCTCCATTCAGGGAAAAGAGGCCTGCAACATAATTTCATTGAGCTCGTTTTCTAGAGCCCAAACCATGGATGGATAAACTGCAAGTATTACAACAGCTTGCATACAAAGAAAGATCACATGCATTGTTGTTTAAGTTCATTGCTGATCCACCAACAACGAGCCTCCAGCGTTTGAAGGTCAGACGGTTGATCTCATTTCCATGATAATTAGATAACGGGATAAATGGGTATGTCAGAAATAAATGAATCCATACATAATGGTTTCGTATGGATTCCTTACCCTGGAATTATTGGAGTTTATGAAAAATATGTCTAAAATAGACCTTACAGTCATGAGGATCAAACACTTCGATTTGATAAATAACATTAATAACAAATTCCTGATCAATAGAATGTATAAAGTATCATCATGGCAAGCTAAAGTCTACCACACTCACGGCTAATATTTTTGAACTGGGCTGTCTTATAGGGACTAACAACTGGCAGCCTTCCGACATTCATTGATGTTGGGAACAGCTTTGGGGCATCCGCTATTGTGGAGGACAACATCATTCACCAGGTTTCTTGATTTAGTTTATATGTACTAATAATGTGTGGTTCTTGACTGTCCAAAGAAGTTGAACAGTTTCAGGTGGCTGCTAGTATGAAGAATATTAGTCAGCTTCTTGATGTTATTTTGCTTTTTTTTTTTTCTATTTCCAGCTTGCTAGTAATGGAAAACGAATCATCATGATGGGGGATGATACATGGTTACAATTGTTTCCGACTGAATTTACACAGATGTACCCATTTCCCTCATTCAACGTCAAAGATCTAGATACTGTAATCTCCTCCTTCATTCAACATGTACTTTTTATCATTTCTCTAGCTATATTATATAGAAAGTAGAAGTGCCAAATATGCTTGCAACGTAGGAGAATGGCTGTTTATAAGTCACACAATCTTAATAGCTATACGAGAAAATATAAGAAAATCCAGGAAAAACATCTTATGTCTGAAAGTCAGACTGTGCTTGTTTGTAGAGTTGAAGTGTCCACCAACTCAATTCTGAAACTGAAAAACTTTAAAAAATTTGAAGTCACTTTGGTTTTCAATGTTTTCTCTGAAGATTTCGGTGCATGTATATATTTGACGTGGAAACAGGTGGACAATGGAGTGGTGCAGCATTTATTTCCTGCGTTATATGAAGACAGCTGGGATGTGCTTGTGGGACACTTCTTAGGAGTGGTGCGTTTATAAACAAAAAGTACCAAAACGTATATTGTTTCTATGTGAGGAAAAATTATTCAGTGTACCCGAACTGAATGGTATTAGGATCATGCGGGCCACATTTTCGGTGTGGAATCACCATACATGGTTGATAAATTAGAGAAATACAACAAAGTTCTGGAGGTGCAACTTCTATGACCTTAAATACTGGATATTCATGGTTGCAAATGGCCTCGAATCTTAAGATTGCTACATTATTGTTGCAGGATGTTATCTCTGTACTTAAGAATCAATCTTTCCCAGGTGGACTCCACGAAGATACATTGCTTCTGGTAATGGGGGATCATGGGCAGACTTTGAATGGAGATCATGGTGGAGGGACAGCTGAAGAGGTAGACCATGTGAATGGCAAGACTCTACACAGAGACAATAGTTACCTCGTTGAAGTAATTGAACTCACTCATTTTTGTTTGATATGGATCTATCAGATAGAGACAGCATTGTTTGCATGGAATACACAGTGGTCAGATCATCCTGCTTTACAAATTTGTCCATGCAATGTGGATCTGGTTAGTAATGTATTAAATGACGTATTAATATTGAACTCCAGTTTGAACTTCATTGCAGCTTTAGAATTATTTTATGCTCTGAATTTATCTTTAAGACAAAGAAAGAAAATTATAATGTGTACTAGAGGTGAAAATACGTATGATCAATTTCACACTATTCATATAGAACAGAAGTAAAAGCTCGACATGTGCTAGTGATTCATGGTAACGATCTTAATTCATGTCGTGGAATGAATTTGGAGATCTTCTTTGATCAATAAGTGCATGACTAGTATGCATGGGTTGTTGATGTTCATGTACCTTGACCTCTATAGGAATTTACTATTATGTGAAAAGTGTATCAATCTTTCTAGCAGCGCATCTGTGAGTGAAGTTACTCCCTTGGTTTTTGTCAAGTTGCCATAGGTCTTGCTACAGTACGTTCTGTTCAGAGGCATAAGATATTGGAAAATGTGTCAAGCTCTTGATGTCGAGGCTGTTGTTGAACATAGCTAATGCTAGCCAGGTTCAGGGTCACAAGTTTGCTGTGCTCATCACACAATACTGGAGATTTTCTCTCCTCTCATTTGACCTTTTTGTACCGGACCACCTGATGTGACATATTCTCAGAGGGCACTATCCTGATTCATGAATATGCAAGTATAAAACTAATAAAAGGATCAGAAACAAAGATAGGAAAGAGAAATCTCAAGAAGAAGGGCCGTGCTTAGTTGAGATAAACATGCCACGATCTCGAGATATTGAGATTTTTATCATTTCTTTCTCTCTCAATGCATCTAGTGGGGTAAGATAACCAGGCCATACTCAATCCATCGAGAATTGAAATGAAACAGCTACAGCGGAAACGTGTATACAGAGCTGCAATCAATAAGCCATGGTTTCTGTAGCCCGGTCGGTTAATTTTTCTAGATTCTATTGCAGATTTCGAGGATTTGATACTGTGGCATTAGTAGACAGTGAACTAGAGATTGATGTGAAGCATTTGATCGCTTTTTACAGTTAGTTTTCTACTGTATGGTGTTTGATAGGCAGTGCTAGGGTAAGGCGACATCTCAAGATTTTGAGTTTTTTTATTATCCCTTTCTCTTTCAATGCACTAGCAGGTAAGGAAGCCAGGCACATTGAACCAATCAAACATTGAAATCCAATGTCTATGCAGAACTGCTATCAGTAACTGGGTTGATTAGGGTTTCGAGATTCTATTTTAGGGGTCCAAACTGGCATGAATGGGAATGTGAATCACATTTGATCGCTTTACCCAAGTTAATTTTCTACTGTATGTCGTCTGATGGGTTTATGTGCTTATCAGGAAAAAGTGAACGACCCATGCATTTGTGACTTTCAACAGGTTCGTATATTTTCATTATTTATGACCGTATATTTTACTGTAGAATAAAGAGGTGATAAATGGCGTTTTTTGTAGCTTGATTTTGCTGCGACATTAGCTGTTATAATGGGAGTCCCGATTCCTTTTGGGAGGTAAATGATTTTTATGCCTGATTAACTTGATGCTGCAGTAATTTGCATTAATTCATATTCTTGTCTAATGGAAATGTGGATCCAATCATAAATTGTCATGTGTATTTGGTCCAGATCTGTTTGCTACATTTAAAGATGCCAATTGCTCTAGATCTTTATCGGTAGCATGTCACTTCTTAAATATGTTTTATCTAGAATGTAGCTACTAAATATATAATTTCATCAACTCAGCTATAGTATATTCTATAAATAACTTCCCTTTTTGTGGTTAACTGATTTACTTATTTACTTCTAACGTGTAGTATTGGGCACATCAATCCACAGTTATTGAGCTTGCTAGGTGGATCATGGCTAACTCGTGGCATCCAGTCTTTTGAAAAAGAGGAAGATGGGTGGCTTAAGCTAAAATGGATGGAAGGTTACTACAGGCTATTACGCCTTAATGGCTGGCAGGTAAATTTCTGAAAATATCCAATTTAAAGGATGTGAATTCTCCTGCCACACACGCTTTTTATCTTACTTTTTGCGCAATATTGAATTGGGATGGGCTTGCGTTCTGAAATTATGAAATGCTCAAAACAGCAAAAGACTTAAGGAACTTCTATGATCTTGTTGTGACATTCGATGTTGAAGGAGAAAGTGTAACGAAACAGGCTTCATGAAGAATTTGTTAAGTGTGCGGAAGTCTTTCGAATGTAACCGATCTTAAAGAATCCTGACTCTTGGCATTAGCACGTGTTAAGATTCTAATGACGGCATAGGATAAAATGCCAATTGCACCTGCTTCATTGTATTTTGCATTTCTTTTTTGACTCCGTGTTTGCTTTCCATATACATTTATCTAGTGCCTAGAAAAGCATTTGAAATCCAGTTTGTGCTTTGTCTTCTAGGTGAACCGGTATTTCAAGCAATATGCAGAATCAGTTATGAGTGGATTCTCAAAAAGTGATCTCCAGAAGTTGCAGGTGTTGTTTATCCAAGCTCAGTCAGCTCAACCACATTTTTCTAATAGTTTGGAGCCTGGTGAAGATTTAGATCAATCTATGGTCATGGTCACTGATGCGATTGAGAAGTACACTAAGTACTTAGAAGTGAGTGCATCACTTGCACGATCCAAGTGGACCCGATTCTCTGATGAGTTGATGGGATTAGGCCTGTCAATACTTTGCATCGCTGTAATTATCCAAGTGAATGCAATGTATAAGTTTTGGGTAGCTGATTCTAAGGCAAAATTTGAAGATCGTGATAAAATATTTCCTCTTCAAGACATGGTCAAAGGAAGCATAGTGTTTGGCGTATCTTTTGGCATTTCTGCAGTCTTATTGTCGAAAATAATATCTTTTCTATTCCAAGCATCAACGTCCTTCTCATGGAATCAACTGTTATTTTCCATCCTTGGAGGAGCAATTTTTGGCTCAGCAAAATCGTTTATATTCTACACAAAGATAATTGTAGAAGAGAATGATAAGAAGATGCCAGAAATTCAAGTTACATTAGATCCTCGAGGAGCTGTAGTAATTCTCTTTTATGTGATATACGGCTGCAGCTTGCTTTCAAACAGTTTTATATGTAAGCTTGAATCCTTATGGCATCAATAAATTTTTTGGCTATATCAGTAATGGTGAACAAATATAATTCTGATAATTTGCAGCCTCTTGCAGTGAAGGAGCACCAAGTAGTTACATTTTTCTTAGGGTCTTCTGGGTTCCACAATCTAAGACAAGCTTTGCAAAGAAGATCAAAATTGAAACAGGTAAAAGTTTCACATTATCCCTGTTGGCGATAGCCCATTGATTTTATCAGTGGGTGATGCATGATTTCAATGCCTCCCTTAATACTTAGATCACTTCGATATTTACATTAAGCATTCTGCCTTTGAAGGTATAATAGACATTCATTTTGTTAGATTTCCTTGAACGATATAAAGTTTAGAAGAAAGTGTTGGCTTCAGGCTATGCATTTCTATAGTTTGCTTTGTCTATTGCATGATACCTGAGTCTATTTGTAAGTGCAGGCCATGTGCTTTCTGGCAATGAATTTTCTTATGGGGTTCTTTGGTTCTACCACCATTTTCAAGGATGTGGAGAATCAAATGAATAATGCAGTTTCATCCTTGTCAACTTCAACTGCCATTGGACAGGCTATCATCATCTCCTCCACTGTGCACTTGCCAATGCTTGTTTTGGGGTCTTATACTGTAAAGAAGCTATGGAGTTCTTGTTTTCTGCGTAGTAGTTCTTCTTGGGTTGTGTTCTTTGGTGTACCTCTATCGTATATATCCGTAATGCTTCATTGGTTAGTTGGTGACCTTGCCAAGCTGCAATTGCTTTTCATTTCTGAGACTACCAAAGAAATTGCGAGGCTGCAGATACCCCAACTAGTTTATTACATTGTAGCTCTTCAGACTTTGTTGCTGGTTTATGAGATAAAAGACAGAGAGCACAAGAACAGGAAAGTTCATCTGGAAAAACTTCTTGAAGATGCTGCTATGTTGTGTCTTGCTGTATGGGGAAGTTTAATACTACTGCTGGTTGGAAGGCAAGGCCCTCTCATCATTTTGATTGCTGCTATAGAAGGTAAAATGGATCAGTCTCTACAGTTTCAACTCCCATTTTTAAGTTTAACTAGTGAATTTCTGCTGATGAGTGTATGTATTTCTGTATAGGGCATATAGGTCAGCATTGCAGAATATATTCTTCAATCGTTCATGTTTTCTAGCGGGAATTTCAAATACTTATGTGCATAACTATTGGGAATGTTAGAATAAGTTGTTTTTTCCTTGCTGCTTGTGAATATTCCAAACTTCATTTAATTTGTGAGTATTGCAGTCTTGATGAAAAATTTCCCATTCTATGTAAGGTGTTAGTTGAACCTTCATTCGACAATCTTTTGACTCTCATAGGTTGGTGTCTTATGGATATGCAACTGTTATGTTCACTGGCATCAGAAGTACCTGCTGCAGATGCAGTAAACATTGTTGCAGATTACTCTGCAGCAAATGTTCAGTGGAGTCTTTTTGCTATACAGATATTCTTTTCAACGGGTCATCGGTAATAGCACATAAATAAGGCATCATACTTTGGAATGCCATTTCCTCCATTAATATGATCATCCTCTGTGTTTTATTTTCTTTTTATAGATGTGCTTTTGACGGGCTACGATATGCTGCTGCCTTTGTAGGGTAGGTGTTGCTCCATTTTTGGTTTCATGTACAAATCTTCATATCATTACTATTGGTCCTTATTTTTTCTGTGCGACAGATTTGATAAATTCAACGTATATCGTCAGGGCATTCTTCTTGCAATTGATACGTTTGGAGCTTCTCATGTTCTCCCTGTTGCTGGCTTAGTATTACTGGTTGCAAGGCGACATCCTGGCCGTGGAATATATATTTCTTCGGATTCATTTTACCGATCACAACTTTTTCAGGTTTTTATTTGCAATTCTTTATATGATATTTAGTTAGAACCAGTATTTTTTTTGTTGTCATTTTGAGTGAGGTAACAATAAACGTCATGACCTTAGATAGGCTGACAAGAACGATGGTTTCAATTTATGGCCTATTTTCTTAACTTAGAGGATGCAAGGCCTGGAAGTTTTGTATAGTTTTCCATCCGTGCCAACACCGAATTACCACTAATTAACTGAAATGCAAGATGACACTTGAATTGGAATTCCATGGCATAGAATCATTGTCACCCATATGGCAGTTCTTAATCATCAATTACTTGGAACTTTGGTTCAAATACCAATATCTCCCTCGAATTTTTTCATATTTCCTTGAATGCATTGCTTGGTTTTCGAGGACTAGTGGAACAATAGGGCTTTGCCCTTAATGCTAGACCCAAAGATTATATCTATCATAAAGGAGCATAAGCGATGAATCTAATTTTTGTATAACGTGTTTTTGAACCCATTTCCACCCGAATATGCAGGCACTATTGACATATGGGCTAGTCCGGATGGTGACGACCGTGTTCGCGACTGTGTGTGTAACGATTCAAAGGCGCCATTTAATGGTATGTGGGCATTGTTTCTATCAGCTTTTGCATTGCTGTTTTGTTCTGTTGGTTTTGATGTTTTGATCAATGATTGCTCACACTCCATATATCAAATTTTGCTGATTATGAAGGTATGGGGATTATTCGCTCCGAAATTTGTTTTCGAGGCCATCGGCTTGCTGGTGACAGATGTCATTCTGGTTCTTTTCTACACTTTGTGCCGCCCACTTCTGAAGTAGAGAGAGACCTCCAACATACATGCTATATAAAAGGGATCCTTTTGAGCTGTTGTAATATATCCTCCTCATGGAGGATCATTTTTTTCCAAGCTCGGTGTTAGCTTTTAGCGTATCTCAAAAAATGAGAACCCGAATGTTTCATGATGAGGTTCTCTTTTCATAATCAGAGAGAAGTTGTTTTTTTTTTTGAGAAAGCAGAAATGCATCATCACAGAAGACGCATTCATGTGTGGGGGTCTAAACCCTAAACCCTAAACCCTAAACCCTGAAACAGCGGGCTAATCGCTAAACCCTAAACCCTAAACCCGGAGCCCTAATCGCAGCCAGATGATAGCATTTGGCATGAAATTTGGTTTCATTTCTGCAACGGATAAAAGCATTCCTTTGTGACAGTTGATTGTTTGCTGTGAATTCGCGATTTGCATTGTGAAAGAGGCGATGGAGAAATCGACGGTGGGGAGAGGCATCAGCGGGAAGGAGTTGATTGGCGTGCCAAGGGTCGAGAAGATCAAGGATAACGATGATTTATCGCGAGACAGAACAAATACCAACAACACTCTCGAAACTAGACATTCTGGTGTGAGTAATGGGGCTCAACGGAGGGAATCTCTCTGGGATTCCTCGCTGCAGCTCGCTGCATGGGGGGAGGGAGAATCTTGCCGGGATTCCTCGGCCGGCTTGCATTTCAGGAGAATCTCTTTGATTCGTTCGGCACCCGATTCCACCGGACAGGCTTGGCTTGGAATCTGGGCGAATGTCACGGTTTCCGTCCGAAGGAGATTGGGAGGACTCCTCGGTTCGGATCGGGCTTGCTGCATGGAGGAGGGAGAATCTCGACGGGGATTCCAAAGAGAATCTCCCCGCTCTCTCGGAACTCATTCGGCACAGATCCCGCCATGGGATTCTGGTTTAGGGTTTAGGGTTTAGGGTTTAGGGTTTAGGGTTTAGGGTTTAGCATGGAGGTCGGGGAGAATCTTCGCCGGGATTCCCCGGCTCGGCCCGAGAGAATCTCCCACCTGCTCCAGATTCCATTCACCGAATCAGTGCTCTACGAAGAAGAAGAAGAAGAAGAAGAAGAAGAAGAGGGAGGGCGGACAAAACGCTGGGCGCGTGTGAAACCGAATTTCCTCAGAAACAGAATTAATTAATTAATTAGTTAATTAATTGGTTAATTAATGAATTAATGAATTAATTAGTTAATTAATTGGTTAATTAATGAATTAATGAATTAATTAGTTAATTAATTAATTAATTAGTTAATTATTCAAAAGAAATTCCATCGTGTTTCTTCTTCGTCTTCGTCTTCGTCTTCGTCTTCGTCTTCTTCTTCTTCTTCTTCTTCTTCTTCTGCGTGTTCTGCTTCTGTTAGGGTTCCTTTCCTGTCGGCTCTCTGTGCTTCTGCAGCTTTCGCTCTCTCGCTCTCTCTCGCTCTCGCTCTCTCGCTCTCGCTCTGTGTTTTTTTTGCTTCTGTTCTGTTCGGCTCCTCTCGGGTGATCCAAGAAGCTCTCCTCTTCCATGGTACGTGTTCCTTCTCTCGCGGACAGTTATGGTTTTGACGTGATCTCTCTCCCCATGGTTCGAAGAAGAAGAGGAGGAGGAAGAGGAGGAGGAGGTGATCACGAAGAAGAAGAAGAAGAAGAAGAAGAAGAAGAAGAAAAGAAGAAGAAGAGTTGAAGAAGAAAAAAAAGAAGAAGAGTTGAAGAAGAAGAGTTGAAGAAGAAGAAGAGGAAGAAGAAGAAGAAGAAGAGTTGAAGAAGAAGAGTTGAAGAAGAAGAGGAAGAAGAGTTGAAGAAGAAGAAGAAGATGAAGATGAAGATGGGGAAGATGGAGATGGATATGAAGATGGAGATGGAGATGGAGATGGAGATGGAGATAAAGATGGAGATGGAGATGATGGATGCTACTGTTGATGCTACTGTTCCCCTTCCTTCTGGGGCATGCGATGCTAATCGGAGGTCTTTCTGCTCTTTCTGTTGCTGTGCGTGCGTGCGCTTGAGCAGGCGACGCCATTGATCGCAGGCGTGGCTGTAGCTGCAGCAGCACTGGCGGGGAAATATGGCATTGAGGCATGGCATGCGTACAAGGCCAGGCCCCGTGTTCCTCGTATGCGCAAGTTCTATGATGGAGGCTTCCAACCTGTCATGAACCGCAGAGAGGCTGCTCTCATCCTCGGTGTCAGGTTAGTGCTCGTTTCTCTCTCTCTCTCTCTCTCCCCATCACTTCTTCATTACGGAGTAGGAAAAATTCCAGGTAAAAATTCTGCACCAAAACAGGCATCTCCAGTGCTTTGCGTTTTGAATACCTGAAAGCTCCGTCCACAGAGAAGAACTGTTCTGAAAAGTTTTGTTTTGCATTGCGTGATGCAACGTGGAAAACAATGCTGGGAATTCCCCTTTGATCCTCTTCATATCGAAGAGAAGGGGGGGTTGTGGAGGAATTGAGGTTAAAGACTTTGGGGTTTAGTTGAAAGGGGTTTCCTGCAGGCTGTTGTTGCCTTCCAAATGTGTCTGGATGATCTGTCTGTGAATTGTTGTGCTGCTGTATTCTTTCGTAATATTGCGATTGTTGCTTTTGCTTTCGTCAGTTGGTCCAATATCAATCAAGTGCTTTTCTACCACGAATTGTTATGTATACTAGAATCTAAATGCATGTAAATTGTCTGAATTTTCGACTCTTGAATTACTGCACTTTTGTCGATAACAAAGATGGCTTTTCCACCTAGAACGTCATTCAGCAGATGTTAGTGGCTGAATAATGTGTTTATGTGAAGATTTATGTGTGTAATTGTCTGATATTATACTTTTGGAATGCATGGAAGGTCTGTCTGTCCTCGTTGACTGATCATTTTCAAATGTGGGGTTTTCTACCATTATTACCTGATGTTGTTGGTTTAGAATACGGTCTCTAAAGTAGATATTCATGTGAACCTGTATGTTGTAAATTGACAACTTTTATAATATTTCAAAGGTTTTTGCTTTTATTGGGTGATCACTATTAAATGCGGGTTTCTCTCTATTATGGATGTTGTGGGTTTTTCTGTCATGAACTTCTGTAATTGGATGTTGCTGCGTTTAAATGTGGCTGAATTGGATGTTCACCTGAATCTATCTATGTGTTTGCTTTCATGGTTGATCTATATCAAAGAAAGAAGGGTTTTTGACCATTGATTGTTGTGATTCATGGTAAAATGGCATAATTATCCGAGTCATCCACTTTGCTGATGATTGATCCGTGAATTCATTCAATGGCGATAAAGCCTGCATTCATCCCTTCTCTGTGAATGATTGGTGTGGGAATGTGCTCATTTTCAGGGAGAGTGCGGCACAAGAGAAGATTCGAGAAGCACATAGGAGAGTCATGATCGCTAATCATCCTGATGCTGGTGGCAGTGACTACCTTGCTTCCAAAGTCAATGAAGCAAAGGACCTCCTGCTTGGTCAGACGAAAGGAAGCGCTTCTGCTTTTTGATGTACATCATCGTCTATCTATTTACACATGTATACACGGGTAAGCCCCCTTACAGAGCATGTCTAATGGAAGACATTCTCGAGATTTTACATTGAAGTATACCGATTCTTGTCTTTCAAAGTCTTTTATCTTCTGTGAGGTTTAGTTTTAAGCATCGCGTTCACTTAGTCGAAACTATCTTGCTCTGCTTCGCTGATGCAATCCTTTTTCTTACGTTGAAGATCTTGTACCATCTCATTGCTTTCTGTCTGGGGGTAAAGTGTTCTTTTTACTTTCCTCTATAAGTTGATACTCAGATGCCTTGAACTTGCATCCGGAGACAGTTTGTTGAATGGAATATGATTACTGTACAACTGAATCACTTGCTGATACGGAAACGAACGGAGACACTGTAGTCAACTGTTCCAATTTTACATATCCCTCAGTACCAGATTTCTGGTAATGCTACTTATTCTAATTAATCCTAATATATGATGTTACCCTTCTTACATTCAGCTATAGAGCCTCAGGTTGTGATCTCCCTCCCTCAGATGATTATTCACCGCTGTATATTATCATTACATTCGTTTTTGGCCATGGACTTGTGATCTTGTGACTCTCCATTCCATTGCCTTGTTCCCTAAGTATTCCATTTCTCTCTATGCTCTTTATCCTGGATGGATGCACCGTTGTTTAATTCTCGTTTCGTAAGTATTTTAGTGGAGTAGATTTCACTTATTGAAAAATCTGGTATCATACGAGCTAAATAATTTCCTGTGATTTGTTCTCTTGTTGACCATGCAATAACCATAACTGAGTACTTCATGAACAAGATATTTTAAGTTTTCTATTGTGATTTACAACTTAACTTGGTTTATGTTACAGGTAATGGCAATGCCAATACATTCACGTCCTGATATATCAGATGATTTTCATTTTCCGGGTTTGTGCAACAGCATCTTAGAATGCCAAAATTCTGGACTGAAGAGTGGACTGCTGGGTTTTACTACTCTGGCTATTTTTTGTTTCTAACCAAGTGTAATTACTTGTAGTTGGTAATAACATGAGATTAAGAAGTTGCAGCAAAAGGATTCGAATAGTTGTTTCAACAACTCTTGTCATATCAATCAACTTCTAACCTCACCAGTTGTATATCATACTGTTGTGAATTGGGGTGCATGTTGATTACAAGATGGACTTGGTTTGGAAATCTCTGTTAAGGTTGTGGATTAGTTTGTTGTCATGGAGATAAGATTTCAGTTCTTGGTTACTTGTCTACAGATTTTAGTTCTTTTAAGCGGAGCCCCAACCTCTTGTTCCAGTCGAATGTTTAACAAAGTATGTTGTCCTAGTGTAGATCTGATGAGCAGATTATACATAAAATATGAGATTGATTTGAACGAAGTAAGGAATAGGTTACAATAGCATGTTTGTGTTTGAGATCCAAGTCGATGCTTCAAAGCCCTATAAAGCCTGACTCGATCAATCAAAAAATTGATAAAATGCAAGACTCGATCAATTGAAAGATCTGGTTCGGTAGAGTTCAGGTCTTAGGGATTTGACATGGTGTGTGATCTACGTTTGAAGGGCATGGGGGCGGGTCGATAAGAAAGGGAGCTGGACAGATTTAGGGTTTAGGGTTTTATGGTGGGTGAAGGAGATGAACGGGTTTAGGGTTTAGGGAATATGGTGGGTGAAGGAGATGGAACAGGTTTAGGGTTTATGGTGGGCGAAGGGGATGGAAAAGGTTTAGGGTTTATGGTGGGCAAAGGAGATGGAACAGGTTTAGGGTTTATGGTGGGCGAAGGAGATGGAACAGGTTTAGGGTTTATGGTGGGCGAAGGAGATGGAACAGGTTTAGGGTTTATGGTGGGCGAAGGAGATGGAACAGGTTTAGGGTTTATGGTGGGCGAAGGAGATGGAACAGGTTTAGGGTTTATGGTGGGCGAAGGA
>JBBBWG010029877.1:0-51411 GCA_037176905.1 Azolla pinnata
CCTGTTTCTCCAAGCTTCCATTAACCTGCATTTCAGCTCTGTTCTTCTTGTCAGCTTCTGCACGTAACTTTTACAGTTATTATAGCCACATGATAGATATAAACACATTATTGTCCAAAGATTGTACATTAACGTACAAGTGCATAGAGTCCAATCATATTATAATTACGATGTCAAGTGTGTACATTGTGCACACGAGTATGCCAAGAGTATGCCAAGTATGTGTGAAGGTGTTAGTGTCCAATGTCTTAGAGAGAGAAAGAGAGAGAGAGAGAGTGTGTGTGTGTGTGTGAAATGATCGAAAGGTATGCCCTCTTCACATCTCATTGTAATGGGCAAGAGATATCATTATATAAAACCTATAAGGGTGGAATGAAAACTACGTATAAGCTCTGGACAATACACATATTACAATTACAAGCCAAGGTACTTGACAATTATCAAGTCTTGAACGCATAAAATCTTATCTTAACAAGTATTATTAGTACGAGAAGCATATTTGAATAAATTCACACTTGATTGATCACTAGGAGACTATCAAAGCATGTAGAACTTGTCCACATTGATGTATGAGGTAGTGCCCATGAGGGCATCAAGAGGCGCAAAATAATTTATGATGTTTATGGACAATTGTACTACTGATCGTAAAGGTTTAGGCTTGCTTGATTAAGTCTATAATCCTGATCTATCACAACAAACAATATTGTGATGGTGAATTATTAGGAATGCTTATTTGTTAAAATAGTCTGCTTATTTCTCTTCCAAATCAATCAAGGCAGGTCCAAAATTGATCTGTGACAAGAAGACATCATCAAGATAATGTACTCATATCCTTGATCAAATCTTTTATAATAATAATAATAAAAGAGAGAGGGAGAGAGAAAGAAAAAGCTGGATGAGTTTGAGAAGATTTGCACACTGTGTTTAGCAATGTGAAAAAAAAAAGGGAGCAAATCAGGGTTACAAACCCAATCATAAATACTCCATTCCTTGGGGAGTTGACAGAAGGGGAGGAAGCAATGTCAAATCACCATGATTGAAGATGCCCAAGACCATGGAGAAGAAGAAGAAGAAGCAGAAGAAGCAGCTGCAGAAACAGTTGATCAAGCAGCAACTGTGTGATCATCATCATCATCATCATCATCATCATCATCAGCAGCAGCAGCAGCAGCAGCAGCATGAGCAGCATCAACATCAGCAGCATCAGCAGCAGCAGCAGCAGCAGAAACCACCATATCCGGCGCTGGCGCAGCAGCTTCTTCCGCTCCATGACTACATCGGCCCCGTCGTCGTCGTCAAGGATCAGGCGACGTCGAGCAGTAGTACTAAACTAGCTTCTGATGATGATGATGAGGATGAGGATCATGGTGGAACTGCTGCTGCTGCTGCTGCAGGAAGAATTAGTCGTAGAGGATTGTTCGCGATTGCAGACGTGAGGCCCGGCTGCCTGCTGCTCGTCAGCGACGCCATGGCCGCCTGCAGCGAGGATTCGGAGCACCCCGTGATCCGCTTCGATCACAACAGCAACCGCCTGCATCGCGCTTGCCGAGAGCATCTGGTGGCCAAGCTCGCGAGCCTAGCCATGGAATCACCAGAGCTTCTGCGCCGCCTCTATGCTCTGCACCCGACTAGCGTAACCACATCAATCCTGAAACCCTCAAATTCTTCTTCTTCTCCTCCTCCTCCTCCTCCTCCTCCTCCTCCTCCTGCAACTGCAGCTCAATATCATCCTCCTTCCTCATCGCCACCGTCGCCACCGTCGCCATCGACATCATCATCGCTACCGAGCCTAGCCGATCCGATCTGTTATTCCGCATCAGGCGCCGCTCCCGACGATCTCACTCGGACCCCGACATTCGTGCAACAAGCTGTGGATCATGTGGCGAAGATCCGCGACGTTGTGCGATTCAACGCATTCAGCGCATACGTCGAAGCTCGAGCGCCTCCGCCGCCGCCGCCATCGACGAATGCATTGGAATCTGACTATGATGATGATGATGATGATGATGGTGATGATGATGATGATGATGATGATGCAGATCAGGCCGATATTATTGCTCGCGATGCAGCCGCCGCCGCCATAGCTGCGGCTCCAAGATCGAAGCTCCTGTCGGGGCTATGGTGGCTTCCCTCCTTCATCAACCACTCCTGCGTCCCCACCGCAGCATGGCGCATCGTCGGGGATCGAACCATGGTGGTCCATGCTTCCTCCCACATCCGGCGCGGGGAGGAGATCACCATCCCCTACTTCGATACCCTCCTCCCGCTCAAGGCGAGGGCGAAGCTCTGCGCCAGCCGCGGCTTCGTCTGCAGGTGCCCCCGCTGCGCCCTCGAACGATCCATGGAAGCCGAGATGGAGGACAAGGTGAGGCGGTTCGAGTACCTCTACGATCAAGCCACCGACGAGTACATGTGCTCGATCTCGGAAGTTAATCCTTCGACCGCGACGACGATGACGACGACGACGATGATGATGGAATTATTAGATCGGAAGGAGGATCCGAGGAGGAGGAAGATCAAGAAGGGCAAGCCCGCGGCAGCGCATCCCGATACCACATTCCCGGCTTGCTCGATCATATCGAAGCTCTACTTGAGGATCAGCCAGCAAGTGGAGGAGGGGATGGGCCATGATCTGAGCGAGGTTCAGAAGAAATGGGTCCTCGGCGCGTTTTGCCACGCCTTCATCGCCAAGTACTTCCTGTCATTCAGATCATATGAGGCTGGGAGCCCTATGCATCAGAGCGCGAAGAGAGTGCTGGAAGTGGTGAGGGCGTGCGAGCCTGGTAGCTCCATCGCGCTCAACCTAGCTGCCAGGTTATGCACCATGGCTATGGACTCGGGCAGCGGCTTGCTGTCGCAGGAGGAAGCCGATGGATGGAGGCGCGATTGCGCTTGTCATTTCGGGGGCCAGCGATCCATGGATGGCCGCCGCCGTGGCATGTGGGCAAAGCTCCTACGCAGCGTGGCTGACACCACGCCATCGTTCTTCAGCTCGATCCGAGGAATCGAAGAGGAGATAGATGATGCCATTGCTGCGTGACCGAACATCGATCGATCGATCGATCCGATCAACCGATCCATTGCTTTGCATTGATCCATCGATCCATCGACTCCACTGTTGCATCGATCGATCGATTCCCCTTATGATATGTATGTATCGATCGATCGACGCCATTGTGGTAACGATCGATCGATCGATCGATTCCCAGTGTTGTATTGTATTGAACTATCGACTGAATCGACTGATTCATTGATCAATGATGATGATGCCATGCCTATCAATCCAAAAGCTTTCCCCTGCCTCTACTCAGTAATGCAAGCTTAATCACAGTGTCTGTAAGATCCGCCGACTTGCGCACGGATCGAAGAAGCTGTCGATCGTCTTTCTTTCTGCGTTTTTAATTCGACCGATACATGTTATAAGCCTCACATGCTGCTGCTGCTGCATCTAACCACATGCTTGGCCACTGCCATCTTTTGCTCAGATCATTGTTCAAGCTTTGGCCGGTTCGCATGAACTGCATTCATCGAGCTTGCTAAACTGTGTCGATCTATCAAGCCTTCTTCGAGCATCCATCGGGCTGCTTATCGAACTGCGTCGATCTAGCCTTATTCGAGAAATCATGCTTTGAATTTGGAATGAATGAAGGGATCGGGTTTCTCGAGAGTATTGGCTATGATGAAGCTCTTTCTCAGCTTCAGCGCCAGCAAGTGAAATCAGGCGGCTTGCATTCGCAAGCACATCGGAGCATCCACAGATACTGCATTGCCTGTCATCGTGCACCTCATTTTACCGCCGTATAAAAATCGCATTCTGTTGTTTTTTCCTTCTCCTCTTGCTGAGCCACGTTTTACTTGCCGCATCGATGCGATCAAACTGATTCTACAAAGAGCTGAGAAGAACAGGTATTGGAGCGGTGAAAATTCGCTGTCTTCAGAAAGTTTGCAACTCTGGACACGCTATGATCTTTTCTGGTGGGCAATTTTTACCCAGCACTGGAATATACCCTCAGGTGGCCGGATTATAGAGCAGGGGGCAGACAACAGCAGCCAAACTCACTCACGGATCGATGCTCTGGAACGCCGCCATGACCACCATCATTTACGGAGAGGAATTTCAACTGTGACCTTTGCTTGTTGGCCCTTACATCATAAAGAAGAAGAAGATGATGATGATGATGATGATGATGATGATGATGATGTTGTTGTTGTTGTTGTAGTGCAGAGTACGCCGTGTAAATCGACAAGCTCCACGGATCGGATGGATGGAGTAATGGAAGCTTTGCGGCAATGTACCGTTGGCCCTATTTCAACAGCTCATGATGCAGCCAAAATCAAGACCACATGCTTTCCATAGCTTTGACTGATTTGGCTGTCAGCATTCCAATTAATATATATATATATCTGCATAAATCCTTGGGGAAGGCAGCCTTTCTCTCTGGCACAGGCTTTTGCTGTGTTGTGTGGCTTCATGACAGCCATCAGTACCACCATCGGTAACATCGAGATGCTCCATTCTTCCGAAATCGATCCCGAGTAAAACGAAGCTCTTATAACCCATTTTCCATGCACACACATAGATCGGCAAAAAGAAGATGGTGCACAGCGATCGATCGATCGGAGCAGCAGCAGCATCGCAACCGCTGACTTCCTTGGTGCGTGAAATCATTTGCGCCTGGTAACGGGGGCACGATTTCCCCGCCTGCAAGGCCGATGAAAATAGCATCGATGCAGCAACCATAATATGCTTCAACAACTTTGACAGCATTGTTCCAGATTTCTTTCGATTGAAAAGCTTCTACTCGATTTATCTGCCTCAAAATGCTGGTAGCAGTACTGGAAGCTCATCAAACTGGGAAAAACTCTTCCTGCTTGCCATAGCCGAGCTTGTGTCGAGCAGACCTTTGGGAGTGAAGAGAGCATGTACTTGCTGTTTACACAATGTCCCTGTGTCCATGTTCATGTGCATTGGATGCATCTTAAGCGCTTGAACAAGGATTGCACGCAATCATTCTTGACAATCTACCTGCATCGGTCGTCCACAAACTTGGAAAGGAGAAAAGAAAAAATTGCCCCAGTGTACGCTCTGCAAATGCACAATCTCCAGTCACATACTGCAGCAAATTTTTTACCCATACAAGACAACGGCTCGTGAAAGCTGTACTTGCTTATATGTATACACGTAATTACCTTAGCCTTCAAACTCTGGATATGACGGTCACACAAACGTCCTCGCCTCGGCCCTCGAGCTTCGGACCAGCAGAGTATTTCACTGCACACATTAAATGAACAAGTTTAGCTCCTCATGTTAGCAAAAACACACAGATTCCACCGCTTTCTTCGATGATGCCGACGGATATGGATGATGTACCCCTCTCTTTTTACCCTTTTGAGTTCATGTATCCAGCAGAATACCTCCTGAATGCTCCAAGATGACCCTTGAAAAAATACGGTCGAAACAGCAGGCATCACAACTACCCAGAATGCCGTACAAACCCCACGGCTACTCACCGTAGACGCCCCTCTGGTCAAACGGAATCACCAAAATGCCAATCATTCCAAATGATAACCACCAAAATGCCCAACATTCCAGAACTGAGCCAGCAAAACTGCCCTCTGATCCGAATCCTAAAACACCAAAATGCCCATCATTCCAAACCTGAGCAACCAAAACTGCCCTCCGTTCCGGAACCTAAAACACCAGAATCCCCCCTTAGTTCAGACCGAATCACAGAAATGCCCCTCATACCAAAATTAATCATCAAAATGCTCCTTGCACTTGATCACAGAGGTATATCCCACATACCAAAGTTAATCCGCCAAAGTTCCCTTCATCCCGAACCTGAAATACCAAACCTTGAATTGCCTTTCTACCAAAATTCACAAAGCACTAGTCCCTTGAATGTGTGCAATTAAGATGTTGCCAAGAATAGACAAGCCTACTAGCACCCAACTATGACTTTTCAAGAGTCGTTATCCCAAATTTACAGCCAATTGCTATTGATTTGAATGAAATGGAATGGGAGTTGCCACTAGCATATGCAAATTTGGGTATGCTTCGTCTAAACAAAAGGAAAATTTAGCATTTTATTCATGTTTTGGTCTACAAACAGTATGTACATCAAAGTCCAAGATTACATTTTGAATCGGCTTCATAGACGTGTGAGATAATGTAAAAGTTATCAAATCTTCTTGAAATGGTACATGGAAGCACGAAGTTCGCGAAGCTCCTTCTGCATTTCTCGTATCAAGTGGTCTAGATACAAGCCAAGAGTTGCACAGCTGTTGATCAAAAACATCTTGATTTGAGTAAATATTGACTTGCATCAGAAACATCTTGATGTACATCAGAAACATTTTGATTCCTATCAAACACATCTTAATCTGTATGTATCTAGGCATAGATAATATACACGCATTCATTGTCAAAAAGGAAAGGAATACTAATCTTCCATAAGGATCAAAAAATGGACCTATATTTTCGTTAAGGGCAGACTTGAGTAAGCAGAAATTTTTATGCATTAACATACTATTGAACACGGCTCATATTTATGCAAAACCTTTCACACATTAAAATTCAGGTGACAAATTTGATTCCTAAATGCTATACCTCAAAGGTCCTAACGGTAGCCAAAGTAACTCCCAACGCATCCTCGATAAGCTGCAGAAAGAAGAACAATGATCCATTCTACATCAGCTCTTCAAACATGTTCCCTTCATTTCCCTTCAAAAATATACCTTTGCATGTGGTATAGCCAAAACACTGCCATGACAAATCCTGCTACGAGTGAAGCTTGAAACAAATTGCCATGAACTGTTTTAGGAAACAATATACAGCTTGCAATAGATGCATAGATGACTGCTCCGAAAATGTCTAGGGAAAAAGAAAAAGCACCAAAGACTTTACAAAAAGTGTAACTTCAAGATAAATCACAGACAACTTAAAATTTAAGACAGCTTAAAATTTAACCTGCAATAACCACTGACACAGCATTCATGTCAGTCATGAAATATGCATGGAACTTCTGCATATACAAACACAATGACAACAAGTAAATAAACAAGTGATACCTTCCAATCTTTATAACAATGAATGCACTCATGCATATCCTGAAGCTTACCATTTCCCAGGGGAAGATTGCTTGTGAAAAAGCTGAAAACAGAAGGAAGATGCTAAAAGTGCATATCATTATTCCAAAGATAACCTACAAGAAGCACCAGTTTTAGGAAAGTGACTGTTGCCAAAACATTACGTTGTTATACTGTTTTTACAAGCCTAGTTCATACTGCAACGAGTAAAGCCCATGCAAAATCCCATAGAAAAACAAAATAGAAGTTGAAACAAAAGCCAGACAAGTGGTATCAGGAGAAAAAGGACCAACTATCATTCCCTTTTCAATACCACCCATCCCCTACAGAAAGGCATATCGTTGATTAATAAATGTCTATCTTCAATCTTGATAATTACCTAGTGTAGGATACTTGAAAGGCTTGACAGAAACATAATTTAAATGGACAGGTTTAATAAATTTGGTAGCTACCACGGTGGGCAGCATATAAGTATAAATTTTCACACGCATACAAGAGATGCTGAGATGGATTCCATAGTCCATATCATAAAATATAAAAATTATGAGGGAAAATGTCAATATACACGTTTGAAACTGAAGAACCAAAAAGGTGAAGAAACTGCAATTTAAAAGACAACTCACCAGTAGTTACAAATATAAAGACTTAATCTTGAACTTTAGTGAAGCTAGTATCTAGCTTTGCACTTCACTAGAGGAAGAATATCCTAGCTAGAGAAGTGATGACATCTTCTTTCTTCAGTATTAATACGATTTGCTACAAAATGTATATGCTTTTCCCTTAAACCATACAAGAATAAAGTAATGGCTAAAAGATTGTCCCTAATAGTAAAGCAATAAAAATGAAATTTTGCTAATTGAACCCACCCTCCACACAAAGCTCTGTCTGGCATGGCTGATCTCTAATGAGCGTACAATTTTCTCCTGCTCTGTATCATCCAAATGTAAACTGAGTGAAAATATGATGATCAACTTATAAAGTAGAACAAATCCATTTGTTATGACTAAGAATCAAAACAGCTTTTTGAATCACAAAAACATTTCAAATTGAGCTTCTTAAAATAAACAAAGCAACCTAAAGCAGAAAATTATAGAGACAAAATTGGTCCTCCTACCTTTCATATTATTAATGCCTAAACAAATGCAGAAAATTATAGAGACAAACTTGGTCCTCCTACCTTTCATATTATTAATGCCTAAACAAGTTATAGAGACAAACTTGGTCCTTCTACCTTTCATATTATTAATGCCTAAACAAATGTTTCGGAATGTAAGTATTGCTCTTCTTGCTGGAGAAATCTGTTCAACTCATTAAAGTAGTTGGCAAGAAGAGAGAACATGTGTTGGAATGCACAATTGACTAAACTCCCAAAACTTCACAGTGTGAAAATCAATTATTTCTCTAAATCCTCTTGCTCCAAATGGAGTTACCACAGCTTTACCCATCTCCATCCCTAAAGCTCAACACATTATAGAGCAGGTCCCGGAGGAAACAAATACAGCACTCTTTTGCATACAACACACATCACCCTGGATTTCATCTAAAGTTCATTATCGAGATCCTTTTGATCTAGAACATTCAATGAGCACATGTATCATCTGCAAAATTCATCTTTTCCTACCTTAGGCAATGACCTTGATGCCTTTTACTGTCTTGCATGATTAGCATTGTTCCTCCATTAGTGCACGTTCTACTTTCTCTTCTCTTACTTGACATCGTCCAAACTTGAGAGAGTTTCTGGTAAAGATATATGTCAGTTAAGGTATATGTTTAATTGCGTGCTTGATTCAGTTTCTTGCACATGTATGAGCTTTCCTTGGTTTTATACAATCCTCGTCTGACCTTTGTTACGGAATGTACAACTCGAGACCAACATATGGTCCTCATTGCAAGAGAGAACATATTATTGACAAAAAATCTAGGCACTATCTTCACTTTCAGGAGCATATTTTCTACTTTGGCATGTTCCATACATCACAGATTGAGATTTTAGTTCCTCCTGCATGTTCCAAAAAGCCATGTTCAGCATGTTCAAGAATACAACTTTCACATGCTTTATTCCATGGATCAGATTGACGTAAAGAGGTTCAACTATTTGCTCAAAATGACAATCACGTGTGATAATATTCAAGCAATCTATGCTTTCTAGGCATAGAATTTTGTGCAACCAATTTTCAAGCGAAATGGCATACATCTTTAGGATGGTTTTGCATCTTGCACAAGACAGTTTTCATCTCTACAGCTGCTTTTCTCAGTTTCAACGTTAAAAGTGAAAAAAGAACAGAAAATAAGAGTGCGCGCCTTCTATCGTCTACAGGCTCTTTCGAAAAAGGATTAAAGAGCTTTAGGGCCATTTTTGTCGTTGCAATGACGGTTAGAAGCTATTGTGAAGAAAAGAACTGTTCATAGACCTGTTATGTCAAGGATCTCTGTGGTGTCGGAAATAGGTAGGTGAGCTTCAGGCTCGTTCCGCCTCCATAGCTTCTTCATCCTGAATCGATCTGGGTCCTCTGCATTGAGGATTTGTTTCCATTCAGCGGTTTGGAAATCAGATTCGCCCAAATACAAATTTGTCCCTCTAAAAAGATCAAATTTATGTTAAAGGCCTTGATGTTGCTAAGCAAAACGAGTGCAACCAATCTCAACGAAACAAACACTTTGCAATACCTCACTCACTCTAATAATTCATAGTTCTAGTCTCTAAGGTTGGAGACATTTCCTTGGGGAGAAATGGTTCTTCTCCACCCATTAATCTGCCATGTTTTTCATGTGCTTACCTAGCCGATTCTTCTTCATTGTACTCAATTTGGTTCGTCTATTAAGCAATCACATCATACTTTCGAAAGCATGAATATATAGATGTATCGATATAGATATAGCCTTACCATTTTGTGCTTTTTACTTGGATACTTCACTTACAACAAATAGGAACAAACGTGAAATACAATTTTATTTGCTGGGGAATATTATACCATGCAAAGAAACAAAAAGACACCTTACACTTACACCTGAAATGTCTTTCCTTGCTATATTCTAGGCTTCCTCACAATTTTTTGCATTAATGATCATCCTCCTCTTGAAAGTTTTCAAAGAAGAGGTATGATCCAAGAGAGCATATTGGGGAAATAGATGACTTCGTGCAGACAGTTATATAATTTGTATGAATGAATTCATCCATACGTACATTTTTACATACTTCATGTTTATTCATTATTGGATGTAGTTTAACCTTCGAGAGCTATACTTACAGCCACTGCGTCTTCACATATTATATTGCGACACCAAAGATTGCATCGATTATGTTCAAATTTCATCAAAATTAACTGCACATTAACTGTCACACAGCTTGGATATAACCAGAACCAACGAGGGCAAAAAGAGAATCTACTCCACATACATGTAAATTAGCGAATCTGCAGTAAAACTTGCAGAGTGTTAATAATCCTAGCAAGCCGATGAAGTCTAACTTCTCGCCTGTAGTATTTTTGAGGTTCCAGCACTAAAGAGAAAGTAATGATGTCAAACAGAAGGGTATGCAAATGTAAGCGGAAAGCTATGAGCTCTCTACAACACAACTTTGCTATCAGTAGGACAAGAGCCAGATAGATATTTACTTACATTTGTTGATATTTAAATTAACCACTCCAAGATGGAACAGCCCAACCCTTCATTCTAATGCCCACATAACAACTCTATTTTTTAGCATAAGAGATCTGCATAGGGTTTTGTGGTGTGATCTTGAAGTTCTGAAGAGCTTGCAATGCAGTTGTAGCTTGCATTTCATCTCCATACTCCACAAATGCAATGCCTGGCTTGGCTTCGATCATTCGAACTTCTTTAAACCCTGGAAATTGCTGGAATAACATTTGCAACATCATAGAGTTGGCTTCATGGGGTAGATTTTGCACAAAAAGTATACTGTTCGGAAGGGCAGGTGCATCAGGAACCACTGGTTTTGGTGGCTGATATTGAGGTGGTACCTGTACAAATCATAATAATTATAGCAGTTAGGGTAAGAATATAGCCCAAAAATTGACCAATTTTAATGATGATGAGAATATCAAAATGAATATGGCTTTTGATGAAGGATCACAACGAATGATCATCAAAATTTGAGCAAGGATGAACAGATGATCAAGCACCCAGTATTGTGTTGATGAATCACTCAAAACTAATTAAAAATAGCTCAAAATATCAAAAACGTAACAATGAAGGATAACCCATTGAGCAAATAACTCCTCTTTGAGAAGTTCAATAGGGCCACGAAATCACAAGACGAAAACACATTCCTATGCAAGCTGCACTTACCGAAGCACCATATTGGGATGCGGCATGAGGCTCTGCATGAGCATCCTTGCGCCGTTTCTCAGCTGAAGGAAAAGCAGGATATTGTAAGTGCTTAGCACACAAAAAGAACATCATAATACATCTATTCACCTATAAATTAAAATACTACTTACTTTTCTCATCTTGCTTCTTTCTTTTTTCCTTGGGGACATAGGTCCCATCTGCTTTAGCTATCGCATCTGATTTTGTTTTTGCATATTGTATCCTCTGATTATAATGCGAAAATAAATTAGTATGATACAGTACAATAATAAAGTTCTTGAAAAACAAACTTTTATACAGATACCCTGTAGTTTTACAGCAATTTTAGTATTTTAGTACACATCTCAGAGCTTCAGCAATACTCGTTAAAAGAGCTTCCTCATAAAAGAAACTGAGCGATGTTGCCATCAACAGGGATAATGCCTATTTCTGACCACAAATGAGCTATTATATAGTATGAGCCTGAGAATGTGACATTTTGATGTATAACCATCATGAATACAAACCTCTGATGTGAAACATAAATGTTGGATTTCAATGCCAATGTAACTAAGGATATTAGAATGTGTATTATAATAGAAGGGAAAGGAATGAATGCATCAATGTTATAGTCTATCAAATTGATATCCATCAACATGACGTGTTGAACACAACGCCTATCTAAGTTTTGGGCACTACTACAGTGGCATCAACACACTAATGGCAAAATAGGCAAAGGACAGGTCGATCATGCACAGGCTCACCAAATGGAGATCATGCTCCAAAACCTCGAGCATAAAATCTATGAATTGGCTGAATATCAGACAGGAAAAGAGAATACACGAATTAGTTTTGAATGATGTGTCTGTTCCTAATGCGTCACATACAAGGACATTATGCACTTTCAGGAATCCCAACAAAGTTGTACTACCTTCCAAAGAATTATAACAAGGAATACTTGCAATACCACTGGGCATACTCTTTACCCATCTGTTGGGCACAGGACTATGCTCTCTTGATGATTGACAAAATAATTCAAAATTTTGTTAGTTTTCTGTTAGCTTACGCAGCTTCTTTCTTCTACTATTTTACAATCCCACACCATAAGCTGGGAAGAGTGCTTAACTGTGAATCTATGAATCATTTCTTGTCCACTGACATTGATACATCAGCAACATCACTACATAAATCTAATATCATACCATGGACTTGTCATAGAAAGGGAAATCTTGCATCTGCCTCAATGCATTTGTTGCCGAAGTGACATCTTCAAACACCACCCACGCTTGTCCACGAAGTTTCAAAGTTTTGCAAGCAACAATGTCTACAATCTTCCCAAACTGTGAGAAAACTGCATACAATGATTTCTTCAATTCTGCAAATTTAGATAAGTTTATCAGTCTACGAAAAGAATCCTATATAGAGAAAATAATGCACACCAAATAGAACCATGAATAGAAATTTAAACCCTGCAAAGCAAGCATTGCTCTCAAAAAAGAGAAATTTTGAAAATAAACCGTCTTGTCAAGAAAAATGTAAGTATAATAGAAAGAACCCTAGTTCTAGCAAATGAGAAGCAATAAGTCTAGCGAGAAACCCTCAAGGGAACAATTCATGAACTACTGATAAATAATCTACTCTAATGAGACAAGAAAAATATCCCATTTCCTTGATAAAAATGGGAAGCTAATACTTCAAAAAGCAATTAGGTTTGGGCACAAGAAAAAAAACGCCTTTCTGAACCGAAACAAAAATCTGAACAACCTTTCCAAATATTAAGAAAAAATAACAATAAAAGCCAGACAATTGCTCTGCATATGTCTTCCTCCTTCATCGAGAGCATGAATCTGAACTATGCTGAACCAAAAGAGATTAAAGCAAGTACATACTTGCTTCTTATATAAAAACAAAATCCGAAGGTACATTAGGTTCAGTACATATAAAAGGAAGACTTTCTTCTTGTGCATAGGAAAGACTTATAGGGTGTCTAAGAAAAAGAAAAGGTCAAAAAGAAGCTGAAATGGAAAAGAGAAGACTGCGCATACTCTCCTTCATTTAGATACAAAATTCTAGAAGTAAAAAAATGAATAAATGCATAAGCAAAACAAGGAAGACGGAGAAAAAAGGGAGGTAACGGCAGAGTATGCTCTGTAGCTCTAAAGGAGCGGAAACTCAAAGAGTAGCAAGACATTGGAGAATGAGAACCGCAGCGAAGAAAAAGCGGGGCGGAGAAGTTGGGTTCTTCTCTGCTAGATGGAGCAGGCAACGAGAGCTCGAAGAGTGACAGGAAACCCTAAAAAGGGCGAAGCGGAGGGTGCAGATACCTTCTTTCTTGATCTTTTCGTTGAGGTTGTTGATGTAGATGGTCTGGTTGGGAGGAACGTCTGCTTGCATCATCGTCCGCCTTCCTCTTCTGCTGCTGTTTCTGCTGCTGTTGCTACTGCTGCAGCTCCTCCTCCTCCTCCTCCTCCTCCTCCTCCTTCGGCTTCCCCTGTTCCTGCTCGCAGAGTCTTTCCTTCTTCTGAGAAATGCCCTGTTCTCTTCTTCTTACAGACAGCAGAAATCTTCATGGAGAGGAAGGGGGCTATTTTTGTAAATACCTGGAATTTGTACAAAATACTTCAACTCCAGAATTCTGAAGTTTTCTGTTTTACTTTGATCCATCCATCAGAAACCCTAAACCCTAAACCCAAGTGCCAAGTGCATGAAGGAGAGGAGTGCCATGGAAGGAACACGAATCTTCTCGAACCTTCTCGCTAGCTTTCGCCATCCGAAGGCCTGTTGCTGGGAGCGATCTTGCCACTCACGATTCCATGCATGGAGCTTCTCGAAGCACGAGCGAATGCATGGAACGTCGAAATCATTCCAGAATGCAGCGATCTCGCCGCGATTAAGCGATGTGAAACAGCTCCTTGGCGATAGAAGAATTGCATCTATTTGTGGATCGGATACTGGATTTGCCACCAATTACAAATACAAGCATTTATTCATCTCGTCCATCTTCATATCACGTTGTAGAGAAATGGTTAAATGTTTTTGGTGTTCAGTGTTTTGCACGAGTGGTTTTGTGAGATTTCATTAATGGCTCGCATTCACCCATCGATCTCAGGATTACGAAGGTCGAACCGAGGTAGAGCAAGCACAATTTGATGTCCTAGGCATGCAATTAATGCTGAAGGGATTATTACAAGTTAAACTGCTAAGAATTATTTGAATTGGTTCGGACTCTTCAACCATATTTCCCAATACAATATAACCACCATCAATGAAAGGACTGATATTGGGTATAATAGTTTTTTATTACAATTCTATGTGCTAAGGTGTAATCTTGGTCTATCAAACAAGATTTAGATCCTAACTCTGAAAGGCAAACGCTAAGGCTCGATGACTTCTAAACCTATTAAGCTCAACATTTACATAAAAAATTCTATCGACTTTATTTTATGGAATGGAAACCATTACTCATAACAAACTTTAGATGCTTTGGGTTATCAAACCAAATGACTCCAATTTTTGTTACTCCTTTGTTTAACTATTCATCTAGTTGTGACCATGTACTATCATAACTCACTTATAAAACTTAAAGATGTTGAACCTTGTTGCTAAATAGATAAAATAATAATTCAAGTTGTTGAACTCGTTTAGAAAGCTCGTTATGTTATGCCTTTCCAACACTCGCATGTTGCAAATCTCCGAGAAGATTTTGATTCTCTTGTTCTAATGTAATTTTACATTTACTTACTAACGATCTTCGTTGTTATACTAGGACTTCGAGTAGATACTTGAAGAAAAAATACGAATAATTTTGGATCGAGCTACCATAACCGAAGCTTGCAAGCAATGCATACGGACACAAAAGATGAGAAGAAAAGAACAGAATAATAAGACATCATTATATCCTTAGGAAACTTGATGTCGATAACGTCGAAGACTGAGGTTGAACTAGAATCACATCTTGCCTACTTATAATCTCATGCATGCTCGTCATTAGACTGTCATGCATGGTTGCCACTTGGTTGGGTTTGATGACTTGCGATAATAACAAATATTGAAAGTCATATTGATAATATATAGAGATAAAGTTACGATTAAAATATTACTTATGATCATTATTAGCTTAGTGAATGAGATCTTAACTTTTATGTGCATTAAACATCACGAGTTTAAATATTTACGTAAACTATTTGGTGTTGGCACTCATGACACTCACACCATTTTGTCGCGACGTTTGAATTCGTACTCAATCCAATGGATGACGCGAATGCCCAACGATCCCAATGTCTTTAACAATTGCACGACAGCTCTTTGCTCCTGGAAATGTCTTTAACAATCGCAAGTGAAGTCAATATAAATAATTTGTATTATGACGGTTCTACCAAAACTCAGTAACGCTTTGTAACTATTCTAAAGTCATGCAAACATTAGAGTTAATCTCCCAAAGGATAGTGGTGGCCTCGATAGCTCTAAATCGACGCATCAAAATATCAGCCACCATACAAGCTGCTCCAGCCTCTTCTCACTGCAAGTTCATCTTGGGCTTCTTTATTTATGTCTCCACGGATTTCATCATCGGAGTTCCTAAAATAATATCACACTTTGCATAAGCGTGGTTCTTGTTGCGCTCAGCTCAGGTTCCTCATCCTTGACCTCTTCTGGCATTTGTACTCGAAATCACAATCTCGTCGAAGATCCATCGATGCCGTTCATTGTTGAGTGCCTTCATCTATATACAGGGCACACCACGACAAAAACAACACCATCCCCTTTCCTCTCTGCAGGAACTCTGCTCGCACCGTCGAGTCGCTCGACTCGCCAAGGTTGTATCAACATCATGGGTGAATACAGTCAATCAAGTTCGCTAACATCGCACGACAATTTATATAATACTGGCCTTCGAGCATGCTCATCAGGCTTCTTGTGACGCATCAGCGACGATACCGTGCTTCATCGCAGCGGCCATATGATCCACGCCTCATCGAGAGCAGCTACCAAGGGGTTGCGGGCTTGCGCAGAAGGAGCTCCTCTATAACCCCTCTTTCAACCCAATCGTCTCTACTCACTGTCAGATCAGGAAATCCTCTCGCTCGCACCAGGATCAAGAATGCGAGACGGAGGGGGGGGGGGTCATACCTACACGCATTCCATGTCGATTGATTGAGCGCGGGGCACGGCCGAAATCTCGAGCCAGCATCGTCTCGTCCCCAGAGCAGAGATCGCCAAGCCGACTAACTAACTACTACAGCAATGGAGGCCAGATCGATTCAGCAGCGATCGCAGATTCATCATCGTACCTCAGCAGATCGACATATCATTATCTCCTCTTCTTCTTCCTCTTTGCTTCTTCTTCTTCTTCCTTCTTCTTTCTTCTTCAGATTCTTCAGAGAACTACATACATGTGTTATACAACTCCTTGCAAAAATATCATTCCCTCTTCTTTCTTCTTTCTTCTTCTTCTTTCTTCTTCATCAAAAAGAAATGCCATATTTGTTTTTTGGGTTCCCCTGTTCTTTCTTCTTTCTTCTTTCTTCTTCTTCTTCTTTCTTCTTTCTTCTGCTTCTTCTTCTTCGCGTTCTCCTTCACCGAGTCTCCCCTCATGCTGCTCGCTTCCTCCTACCGACCCCTCTCCACCGCCATAGCCAGCAGCCCTCCACGGATCTCCTCCTCCATCGCCCCCCAGGTAAGCCCCTCCGCCTTCCCTGCATCCTCCCCTGTTAGGGTTCCCTATCCCCACCGCCCACATCAGGAACAGATCAAGAGAAGAAGCAGCAGCAGCAGCAGCAGCAGCAGCAGCCACGGCAGCAGCAGAAGACGAGTGGCGGCGGCCGCAGAAGAGCGGCAACAAGGCGTGAGGATAGGGGCCGATAGAGCAGTCGCAGCCCATGGGAGAAGCCTATGCAGAGGAGTGTATAGAGCGATAGGGGTGGAGGGGAGAGGAGAGGGGGGCCAGTTCTTTTATGGAAACACGGAGCCGTAAGAGGGCGGAGGCCACTGGAAGAAGGCCATCGCCACCCAGTAATCCTAGCAGCAAAAGACCTCGTCTTTCCTCCTCCTCCCCTTCTTCTTCATCTCCCATCTCTCGCACAGTCTTCAACAGCAACATCAGCAACAACAACAACAACAACATCAGCAACAACAACAACAACAACAACAACAACAACAACAACAACAACAACAACAACAACAACAACAACAACAACAACAACAGCAACAGCAACAACAGCAACAGCAACAACAGCAACAACACCAACAGCAACAACAAGCAACAGGTTAGCACCAACACAATTCCGAACACTAACCCACCTGCAAATACAGCCCTTCCCCAGTTGCCCGCTGCTAGCATCGCCTCTCCATTGCCCGCCGATCCTGCCTCGGCCACGAGCGTCGCCACGAGCGCCTCCGCTCCGCGGCTCCTGGAGGCAAGCATGGATTCGCTTCCCCTTCATTCGTCGTCTTCCACATCGAAATCGGCGAAGAAAGAGGCCGATCGAGACAAGGATGAAGACCTCGGCCGCCGGACCTCGCTGCGGGCGGAAAGAGAACGAGAAGCCGACAACAAAGGCAAGGAGAAAGAGCAGCGAGGCGGAGGAGATAGAGATAGAGATAGAGATGCACCCACCCCTTCGGCTGATGAAGAGCACCATGATGCAGAGGGTAACAGCAGGCAATATAACTTGGCCTCAGCAAGCAGCGCCCTCCATGGCCTCCTTCGAAAGCTTGGTGCTGGTTTCGATGACCTCCTTCCGTCTTCGAGCCCCCATCAAAGTAGTAAGCTGAAGAGAATTCTGTCCGGATTGAGAGCTGATGGGGAGGAAGGGAGACAGCTCGAGTCCCTGTCTCAGCTCTGCGAATTGCTTTCGATCGGAACCGAAGAATCACTCAGCAGCTTTTCTGTGGATTCATTTGTCCCCGTCCTCGTGGGTTTATTGAACCACGAATACAATGCTGATATGATGTTATTGGCGGCAAGGGCGCTCACGCACCTGTGCGATGTGCTTCCATCCTCATGTGCAGCTGTCGTGCATTATGGTGCTGTACCTTGTCTGTGTGCTCGGCTCCTTACAATCGAATACATCGATCTTGCAGAACAGGTATTTGTTGTATGTGCCATTACTATTACTCGATTGATACTTGGCTGATTACATATCATTTGTTTCTGTCCATTCTCTAGTGGATCACTTGCATAATTACTTCTTGTGACTTAGTTATCAGTAAGCCAATCTACGGTTGAACTGTGTTCCGAATTCATGCTTGTCAGCATCGAATTGAGCTAAAACACTCAGTACTCCATCAGGCTATTCAACCATAATCAAACCTGTTTTTGTATGATCAATCTTGTTTGCTCAATTACACTTCTTAACGATCTGGTGGACAACGTTCTGGTGATATTTTATAGTCTCTTCAAGCTCTGGATAAGATATCACATGAACATCCAACTGCATGCTTGCGGGCAGGAGCACTTCTTGCTGTTCTGTCTTACTTAGATTTCTTCTCCACGGGTGTTCAGGTACTGCGCATTTTGCTGCAAACGTGATATTATAGATCCCAGCATTATCTGATGATAATCCTTGTCTCTGATTTTTTATTGTAGAGAGTTGCTGTTTCAACTGCTGCAAACATCTGTCGGCAATTGCCTTCTGATGCATCCGATTTTGTTATGGAGGCTGTGCCAATTTTGACCAATCTTCTTCAATACCAAGACTCGAAGGTGTTTGATTATGTCCAATGTGGATGCCTCCATACTTAATCTTTTATGGCAGGATCCCTGACGTTCATTTGTGATAATATTACAGGTGGTAGAGCATGCCTCCATTTGTTTGACTAGAATAGCAGAGTCATTTGCGTCATCTCCAGAGAAGTTGGATACGCTGTGCTCCCATGGTCTCATTTCTCAAGCTGTACGCCTGATCTCAGTGAATGTCTCCAGCGGGGGAGCAGTTTCACAGACATCTCTTAGCAACTCAACTTATACGGTATAGTTTACTTGAACATGCTTCAAATTCAAGTAGATCACGGTTGGAAGAAAATTTTAAACAGATGAAATCTTAGTCACCCTCTTTTTCTGTCTAGTTGATGCATAGAGGAAGTTGATTTGGATATTTCTTTCAGGGCTTGATACGGCTGTTGTCAACTTGTGCGAGTGGTTCAGCAGTTGCCGCTGAGAATCTTCTTCTTTTGAATGTTAGTAGCATCCTGAAGGACATTCTGGCTGGGTCTGGACCAGTAGCCAGTATTTCTGTGGTACCATCGTCCATGAATAGGCCTCCAGAGCAGGTGTCCATTTACGAAGAAAACCTTGTTGACAACATTATAGATTGTTTTCTTAAGATTGAATTGATGTTCTTAATCTCTCTGTCAGTGTTCTGGAAATGCTCTTATGAATTGGCTAAGTCCCTTCTATGTATAGGATAACTGAAAGTCTAGGTTTACTGAGAATCTAAGCCTAATTTTTGTAAAATTGCAAGCAATCTTTGTGATAATTTACTCATTTGGTGGATGGATGCAATCTGAATAACCTTCTGAATACGTGTTTGCCATTCTGGTACAGCTTTATGAACTAGTCAATCTTGTGAATGAACTACTTCCACCAATGCCACTACTTGCAGCACCTCAAGATGGAGCAATTGTTTCCCGTAATACAACACGGAGGCAGCCAAGTGCTGCAAAATCAGAAGAAAGCTCCCATTCTTCCATTCGAGAAAAGTTACTTGTGGATCGTCCAGATCTCCTGATAAAGTTTGGAACAGATCTCTTTCCAGTACTAATCCAGGTGTGCTTAGCATGATTTGGTAGACCTGCTTGTACATGTATGCCCCCTTTATATTGACCATTCTCATGATTATGTTTCGTGCAATAGGTATATGGGTCCAGTGTGAACCCACCTGTTCGTTATAAATGTCTTGCTGCTATGAGCAAGCTAGTGCATTTTAGCACAGGCGATATGCTACGGTCTCTCTTCAAAGATCTGAACATATCAAGGTAAAGAGTTATTCTCTTCTGTTGGTCTTTAGGGTAACAAAAAGAAATCGCATGACAAAATACTTTCCTGCATGATGTTTCTGCAGCTTCTTGTCTGGAGTTTTAGCACTAAAAGACTCTTCTATGATTCTGACTGGTCTACAAATAGCAGACACATTGATGAAGAAGCTTCCTGATGTATTCATGAAGCTTTTTGTCAAAGAAGGGGTAGTACATGCGATTGATAATTTGATTGCTAGCGATCATGGAAGTTCATCATCACTGGTGCCACTTCCACATCTACAATCTGTCACCAAAATTGGGGATGGATCTGGAGGGTCTCATGAAGGAACACCATCTGTGAGAACTCGACGTGGAACACGCAATCGTAGTTCTGGAGTATCCACTCCTGAAGATCTAAAAGGTTTGAGCTTGATTACTGTGGGATCACCCCCATCAACATCCGCTGCTGACACTAGTGTTCAGCCATCAAAGGGTGGATTCCGAGCACTGGCTATCTCAACTGCCAAGAACTTCAAGACGACTCATTTTGCCACTGATTCAGCTGTTGCTGATGTAGGAGTGACTGAGAGCCTTAGCAAACTTAAGGCATTGTGTGCGAAACTGAATGGAGAGGTTTCACCAGGATGTAAGGGCAAATGGAAAGGAAAAGGCAAAGCTGGACAGCCAACTTCAGCAGAAAGGGATGAAATGATGCTTGCTGCCATACAGGAGGTATTTGCTGAGCTCAGCAGGGGTGATGGTGTGTCCACCTTTGAGTTTGTGGGGTCTGGAATTGTTGTAGCCCTTCTGAACTTCTTTACAGGTGGACCTCAAAGTAAAGAGAATCTAACTAATACCAGGCTTCGTCAGGAAACGTTGGAAAGATTGAAACAGTTTGTAATGCTTGGCATTCCATCTGGTGTCGATGGAAAAGAGCCACCTGTTACTGTTCTTGTGAGGAAACTCCAGAATGCCTTGGCTTCTCTTGAACGCTTTCCTGTAATTTTAAGCCATGCGCCTCGATCAGGAACAGGAAATGTGAGCGTTGCATCTGGATTGAGCGCTTTGGCCCATCCTTTCAAACTGCGTCTCTGTAGAGTGCCTGGAGAGAGAGGTCTCAGAGATTACTCATCAAATATTGTTCTAATAGATCCTCTGGCCACACTCGCATCGATTGAAGATTTTCTGTGGCCCCGGATACAAAGATCAGATTCCTCTCATAAATCTTCAGCTGTTAGCACCTCAGAAGGTGCAAGTGCGCCAATAATAACTTCTCCACCTGCATCTACTCCTACTACAAGGGTTTCAACTAGGTCAAGGTCATCGGCAGCTCGGTCATCTGAAACACCACCAGAGACTAGGAAAGAATCAGAAACTGGTGGCACTGCTAGTTCATCTAAAGGGAAAGGTAAAATGGGTGCACGGAGTCCAGATGAAACTAAGGGCCCCGAGACAAGAAATGCAGCGGCTAGGAGGCGTGCGGCAGCTGTAGCTGCACGTGTTGCTGTTTCCAAGCAATCCCATGGGGACTCTGTAGCACCTTTTGGAAGTGAGGTGAGGTTTTGGCATTTTCTTAAGTAAATTGTGCAATATGTAATGATTCCGAAGTTTTACGTTTTGGTTTGATTGATTGTTGTCTAGGATGATGATGCGGAAGTCTCCCCTGTTGAGCTAGATGAGGCTATGGCTATGGCTATGGCTATGGAAGAGGATGAGTTCTCCGAGGAAGAGGAAGAAGAGCATGAAGAGGTGTGACCATGTATCCAATATTTGCTAATAATTCTTTGATCGATTATGTCTATTCCCGCATTGGTTCACAGGGTTTTCTTGGTATAAAGGTTTTTGGAGAGGAACCTGCTGCAGTTTGTGTGCGGGAACGAGTGCATGCTGTTCAGCTAGGTGAGTCTGGAGCTTCTACTATGGGAGGGCCTTCTACAAGTGGAATATTGAGTGATACAGTTTCCAAGCCCACTACACTTAGCTCTGCCATGGAAGGTATTAATTTTGGCAATCGCACATCATTATTGAGTGGAGGGGGTCTTGATTCAAATGAGGTGAGAACGGGGGGTTCTTTTTCTTCGAGGAGCTCCTTGTCTTTCGCTGCTGCAGCCATGGCTGGACTTGCATCAGCAAGCAGCAAAAGTATACGTGCTGGTAGAGATCGTCGTTCACTTCCGTCAGGGACATCGTCATCCACTTCTGCACCGCCAAGGCTTTCTTTCTTTTTATCTGGAAAGAAACTCAATAGATCATCAACAATTTTCCAGGCCATACAGCGTCAAGCTATTGCAGATGAGGACGATGACGATGATGAAAGATTCACTGGTCCTGATTATTATTCAGGTGAAGGTAAACGACTTTGGGATGAAGTCTATACCATAAGTTATCAGAAAGCAGAACCCCTTCCCGAGAAAGGATTAGTGGGAGCTGCGAGTAGCAGTTCAACTCAAAAGGTTGATGAAGTAAATAATGTGGCTGGAAGCAATGCTGCCTCCAAAGCAGATGGATCATACCAGCAATCTTTACTTGATAGCATTTTGGTAGGAGAGCTCCCATGCGATTTGGACAAATCTAACTCAACGTACTCTATTCTTCTTTTGCTTAGAGTATTAGATGGTTTGAACCGTCTTGCCCCTCGGTTGCATGCACAAGCAATTGCTGATGCATATGTAGATGGAAAGGTAATGCATGCAAATGACATGATGTTAGGACCGCTGATACCTCAGGAAGAGTTTTTGAGCAATAAGTTGACACCAAAGCTAGCTCGTCAAATGCAAGATGCTCTTGCATTATGCAGTGGTGGCCTTCCTGCATGGTGCAACCAGTTGACACGTGCCTGCCCATTTCTTTTCCCTTTTGAAACAAGAAGGCAATATTTTTATTCCACTGCATTTGGGTTATCCCGTGCGTTGCAACGATTACAACAGCAACAAAGTGCAGACAACCCTAATAATTCAAATGATAGAGAATTGCGCATTGGCAGGTTGCAACGGCAGAAGGTTCGAGTTTCTAGGAACCGAATCCTTGATTCTGCTGCCAAAGTAATGGAGCTGTATTCTAGCCACAAAGCCGTGCTAGAAGTTGAATATTTTGGCGAAGTAGGTACAGGCCTGGGGCCTACGTTAGAGTTTTACACATTGCTGAGTCGTGATCTTCAAAAGGTTTCACTGGAGATGTGGCGTACCAGCTCGAGTACAGGAATGCGTGACAGTGTTTCAAGTGGTGACTCGATTATGCAAGATGCTGATGCTGAACTCTCACATGAGAATGTTGTTACTGAGGGAGATGAAGTCATCAGTGAATCCCCTGAGGATGGAGAATATGTCCGTGCTCCGTATGGGTTATTTCCACGTCCATGGCCAGCCACCTCGGAAGACACTAGATACAGTAAGGTCATATCATATTATGGTCTTCTAGGCCGTACGATGGCCAAAGCTCTTCAGGATGGTCGCCTTTTGGATCTGCCTTTGTCCAGAGCCTTTTACAAATTTATACTCGGGCAGGTACTTTTTGTGTATTGCTGAACATCAATGACACCGACACATGTTTGGTAGTTCAAATACAACAAAGAATATACGGGTGGATAAGTTAACACTGGATAGGGGCCCCGGACACTCCCTTCTAGATTTCCAGTGTTACTCCCAACTGAGAAATCTTCACTTATGATTAAACAATGATACTTGGTAACTAGTTCTTGCTAGCTGCATGTATGAAAGATTATAACCTACTATAGTTGGGCCAAGTACACGTACATACGTTACTGTCCACAAATAGTTTTCCTATTGAATGCCAGGATACTCTAAGCCTTAGGTTTCTATAATATGGGTATCTGTAAACAGTATATGAGTAGGAATAATAAACAATCTCGGGTATTCATGCTGCATATATTGCAGCACCTCTTGTGTTCATTCCCACGATATTCTCTTTTGATTATGCTAGTATAATAGTAGCTTCAGGTGCCAATGAGGCGTGCATATGTTTTCATGAGAAAAGTTTGAATTACTGTTTTTATGTATTAATCAATCTATGTTTTCAGGAGCTTGACCTTCACGATATAAAGTTTCTGGATCCTGAGCTAGGAACAACCCTGCAAGAAATGCAAAATCTTGTTCGCAGAAAGAAGTTTCTAGAGTCCCCTGGTGGTAGCAAGCAAGCATCACAAGCTTTACTTTTTCGTGACACAAAGATTGAAGATTTGTGCCTTGACTTCACTCTTCCAGGATACCCAGACTATGTCCTGAAGCCAGATGGACAAAGTATCGTGGTAATGATTAATTTTGCTCTATATTGCAGCTATATGCTCAAGAAATCCTTGTATACAAATTCTTATATTGCATGTACTAACGGTGTAGGTAAACCTCGAGACGCTAGAAGAGTATGTAAAT
Organism: Azolla pinnata; assembly: GCA_037176905.1. Classification (NCBI taxonomy): domain Eukaryota; kingdom Viridiplantae; phylum Streptophyta; class Polypodiopsida; order Salviniales; family Salviniaceae; genus Azolla; species Azolla pinnata. Next base: position 24,741 of record JBBBWG010029877.1, read on the forward strand.
CTTGTTGTTGATGCCACTGTCAAAGGCGGGATTTCTGCCCAAATGGATGCATTTCGGTCTGGGTTCAATGAGGTCTGTTGTACAAATTTTTCATTTCTCTATTCAATGTTATGCAGTCGCACATTTGATCCTGCTTTATCTTGAGCACTTTCTCTATTTGATGTAGAGGGTTTCACACACAAACACCTACATTTTACAGGCTACGTAAGGAAACAATGGAGATTGTTTCATGATGATAGTTAAGATTAATTTAAGATGTAGAACAAAAACATGTGTTCAAATTCCCTCATTCCCTGCTTCAAATTGTGTTTGGGATCGTGCCTCTTCCTGCTCCTTGAACTTTCTAATTATTTCACTGAGTCTTAGGCGGGCTTTGTGATCAATAGCTTGTCTTCTAATGGGTTGGAGAGGCAGGATCATGCTGAGTGCTGCATTAACATTCTAGTAGATTGTAAACTCGGGGTTGTAGGAGTATGAACACTGTTTATCTGCAGTAATGTTTTTCTTATTGGAATGCTAGCATCATTTCTATAACAAGGTTAAACCTTATTTATGGTTGTAAACTGTTCGCTACAACAGGTTTTCCAAATCTCAACGCTGCAGATCTTCAATGAAGATGAGCTTGACTTTCTACTCTGTGGTTGCTGTGAAATGTGGACTGTGAGTCATCCTATCATGACGTTTTACCAAATTACATTGGTGATGCCCTGTTAAAAGTCAAAGTTTGATGTATTCTGTTCTGGTGGGTGCAGGCAGAGACACTTGCAGAGCACATAAAGTTTGATCATGGCTATACTGTAGCCAGTCCGCCCATTCGAAATGTAAGTTCTTTACAAGAGTGATATGAGGTTCCACAAAAGCCACATACCGCTTGTCTGAATGACTTCATTGTTCACTTTTAGCTTCTTGAGATCATGGGGGAATTCACTTCAGAGCAGCAACGTGCATTTTTACGTTTCGTAACTGGAGCTCCGAAGCTTCCTTCTGGTGGTCTGGCTGCGCTCAACCCAAAGCTCACTATTGTTCGTAAAGTAAGTCGAGGACGAGGATGCGTTTGTTATTAAATCAGATAAACAAGAAAAGTATGTTCGTGTTTTTGCAAGTTCATAGCAAGATAGCCTAGAAAAAGAATTCAACCTTCATTTAGAACATAAAAGTTGGATGCAGTTTTTAGGGCTACCTAGCCAAAGAAAAGCTCATTAAATGTTCAATTTTGATTTCTGAACCATGTTTGCAGCATCCTACTGGAGCCAGTGGTATAACAGCTGTTTTGGGTACTACTCCGCCTGGAACTTCCACTCTAGGAACTCCATTGGCAGATGGTGACTTGCCCAGTGTGATGACTTGCGCAAATTATTTGAAGCTACCTCCATATTCTTGCAAGGTGAAATAGGAATATGTTTCCACTGTAGGGTAGATGATGCTATTCTTTTTCTTGGTTAATAAGAGAATCAATGTATATTTATTTAATATCTGCAATAACATTCTTTCCATTGTAGGAGGTGATGCGCGAAAGATTACTGTTTGCCATATCAGAAGGGCAGGGTTCTTTTGACTTGTCATGAGAGTTGAGATCTCCTGAATCAAGAACCAGGAGCTTCATGGGGGCATGGGTTAAAGCCTCTCACTAATTTGCTTTCAATATTCTGTTTTTACACATATTCCTGAAAGATCTTCTCGTAAAGGCCATGGGTGGGAGATAAGTTATCCTGACCACCATGTACAGAGGAGCAATTGGGCTGGTAACCATTTGTCCGACATCACGTCTATATTGCCAACTTTCTGGTCAGTTCCCGATTCTTGTCACATTCTTTATCTGGCTGGATCTTTGTAAAGAAAATACGCGAAACATGTCTTTTGTTGACCATCTCTCTGAGCAAACAAACCCACTGGTTGGAGAAAGCAAAACACGTTCAGATTGTCTGAGATTGAGAATACATAAGTTGGTGTATCCCGGAGGTGGGTAGAACAAATCCAGGATTTCGGGAGTTCAGAATGTACAAGTGCATATGTATGTGATGGAGAACTCATTAAAGATGGAGATTCGGGAAGATCCTGCCCATCTTCGATAGGTTGTGCAGCAATTTTAGCCTTGCATCGAAGCAAGGGATGAATTCTAATCAAGTTTTAGTCTCAAAGTGTGCATTTTTTGTAGTTCTATATGATGAAATGATAAGAGAATTCTGGGGTTGCTGCAGCCTGAATTAGCATGCGAAGTGTACGGTCGCTTATTGATGACTTAACTTGTACTCCTTCAATGCTATGATCTATTGGCTTAAGATAAACTATCTCTTCAGTTGTATTCAGTTTTTGTTGATTCATGGTGATTGATCACTTCTTTCGAGTACTGTGTACGAAAGTAACTGAATAAACGGTATCGCATTTTAATGACCTCGATTCTGTTTCATGGATTTACGATCATGTTTGAGAATTAGCTGTGTTAATTGATCTTTTTTCAACCTCTTTCCTGTTTAAGAGTGGTTGGAGATGAGTCAGCACTGCAATGCTATTGGTAGGATGCAATCATGAGGCAGAAAAATGGGGTAAAATCAGTATAATTGAGCGTGCATAGAATGTGATCAAATCAACGAGGTGCGATTAGCCAACGTAACTGAAGTTGCTGAAAAGACTAGACTTTTAGCAGTTGCATGAGGTGCAATCAACCAACTTTAACTACTACAGGTATGGAGTATAGGTACTTAGATTAACTACCTATCTGCACCAGGACATAGCCACTAAACATGTAGTAGCAGCAAGCCTAGGTCAGGGTGCATCTAATGCAAGAGACCCATATCTAGATCATGCTGAAAGGCATGCAATTCGAAGAGGGATCTTGGACAACATTGATCTCTGGATATGTTGCAGAACGGCGTCGTCGACGAGGCCACGGAATGCTTGCGGCAGACGATGGATGATGGATTCTATGCCCACTGCGGGTACTTTCCGTTTCCATCTTGAAAGCTTGTGGCAGCATAGAATGCCTCTCCACATAGGAGAAGAGATCCATAGCCAGATCAGGAAAGACTGGTTTGCCCGAGAGGGGATCGTACGAGCCCTCGGCGTGGCATTGGTGAAAATATGTATGCGAAATTCGGCATGCTGGATCGAGCGCAAGGTGTTTCCGATGGCTTGTGGACGCGTTGGAGCGCGTGGATTGCTCGCTGGTTATGCTCGACATGGGCATGGCGACAAGGGGGATGAGTCGGAGCAGAACATGCTTCTGTGTCGGGCGCTGTTGTGCAGTGCCCACCTTCTCCTGATTGCAAGCGATCGATACGACACGAGCAAGGCAAATGCAACGAAGCATTCTTTTTATCAGTATCAACTAGAGATCACCTATAGCCCATCTTTCGATCAACATTGGAGATCACCTTATAGCCAACCTATCGATCGGATCGTCGAGATCGATCCCGAGCAGGCGAAGCGGAGCTCAGACATGCATGCGATGCGATCCGATGCGTGATCTTGTCAATCGATCGATCGGATCGAATCGAATCGATCGATCGGACCGAATCGAATCGAATCGAATCGATCGGGCGATGATCGGAGCAAAGCGGTATGTCGATGATGCGACGATGATGTCTGTCTGGATTACACCGCGATGAAGCGACGACAAGTGAAGCACATGTCATTTGCCAAAGTGTGGATTCTCTCTTACTCTGTCTTTCTCTCTTTCTCTCTTTCTTTGTCAAAATTTGGGGGGAAAAAACTCAACACTAGGGCTAAGGAGGCCTTCCCCTGTTCCTGCTCACAAGTGCCATTTTCCATGCTGCCCATCACAAGGTAACGCCTCTCCCCCCTCTGTTTCTTGTTGATCCCATCGCCCCATCGCCATGGCAGCCTGCTTTTACCATTTGGGTTCGTCTCATGTCGTGGGAAGGAAGCTTGGTTTCGTCAGTATATCAGCCGGTCGCGTTTGTTTCATGTATCATGGGAAGGAAGCTTTGATTTTCCGCCCATTTTTTTTTTTGGGTCTGTTTCTTGCCTTCAGAAGGAGCCATGGCTGATCTCGTTCGTCATGTCGGTCATCACCCCTTGTGGGTTTCTTCTATGGGTTTAGGGTTTTACCCAAATTGAGTGGTGACTGATCCATGGTGGTTTCTTCACCAATGCAGTCTTTCTAACATTTGGGTTGGTTTTGTTTTTGTAGCAGCCCTTTCTGATGGAAACTCGGCGGAAAAGGGTCTCTGAGCAGCTCTGTGTGCATGAATGCATTCATGCATGACCATAAGCCGCTAGGGAAGGGAAAAAGGGAAGAAGAAGACCATGGACTGTAATAGAGATGAAGCGGACAGGTGTAAGACTATTGCCGAATCCATGCTTGAGAAACAAGATGTGACGAGTGCGAGGAAATTCGCTTTGAAAGCTAAAAAGCTTTATCCTGAACTACATGGACTGAATCACCTCTTGTGCGTGATAGATGTGCATATGGCGGCAGTTCATGAGAAGCTTCAATCGGGCGATATAAACTGGTATGCTGTTCTACAAGTAGATGTGAATGCTGACGAGTCATGTATAAAAAAGCAATACAGAAAGCTTGCGCTTCTCTTGCATCCAGACAAGAACAAGGCCTTCGGTGCTGAGGCAGCATTCAAGTACATATCCGAAGGGTGGACTGTTCTTTCTGATAAGGCCAAAAAAGCGGCATATGATGCGAAATGCAATGTTGGGATGCGAAATCTTAATTCACAGAGAAGTAAGCAAAGGACTGCGAGACAAGGGCAAGGGTATAGTCAAGGCTATAATCAAGGTCAAGCACAAGGATATAGTCAAGGTCAAGGAAAAGGATATGGTCAAGGTTATAGCCAAGGTCAGGGGTATGCCCAAGGTCAAGGGTATGCTGAATGCCAGGGGTATGCCCAAGGCCAAGGGTACGCCCAAGGTCAAAGCTATGCCCAAGGCCAAGGCTATGCTCAAGGCCAATGTTATAGCCAAGGTCAAGGCCAAGGCTATGCTCAAGGCCAATGTTATGGCCAAGGTCAAGGCCAAGGCTTTGATGAAGGTCTGGGCCATAGCAGAGGCTTTTGGCAACCTCCAATGATGCCACCAAATGCTTCAAACATTGGAACATTTTGGACAGCATGCCCACACTGTCGGATGCAGCTCGAATATGAAAGGGTTCACATCAACAGAGAATTATGTTGTCCGATGTGCTATAAGCAATTCATTTCGAGAGATATCGACACGGCTAAAGGTTCGGCTGTTTGGCCCAAACCACCTAAATATTCACAGCCACATACAGCTGAGTCACAAACTCAAAGAGATGTTCATAGTCAAACGAGAAATATGATGCATGAGAGGAACATTAACAAAGGAGAAGCTCCCATAAAACAATCAGACGTGAATAAAACTGAGAATGACCCTCAGCATTTTAAGAGGGAAGATAGTTGTCAGCCAGGTAAAGAGAAAAAGATCATTAACGAAACACTTGTATATGACAGCATAAAAGAGAATACGCAGAGGAATGGTATCTCTGGACAGCATGTGGGTTCCCAAGACGGCCAACAAGAGAATAAGCAAGATAGCTTACCTAAAACAAAGAAGCCATTAGAGATGAGAAAGAAGGGCCAGAGGAAGGTAAAACGAGAAGAGGTTACAGAAAAAGAAGTAGCTCAGGCCAAGAAAGCATTTGACAACCTTATGAGAAGGTCGAAAAGTCTGAAACATGATCAGAAAAGGAGTTGCGGTTCATGTGATGCTGATGTCCCAAAGGGTGTTTGTTCGAAGAAGCAGAAGGAAGATAAAGAAAATAGAGGGAAGATGGGTCAGTAAATGAAGCCTTTTCTTTGGAAATCCATGATGTGGACATTGATGTGAAAGCCTTGAACCTTTACTGATGAGTGGGGGCTATGTCTCTGCATTGTATTCAAAATGAGAGGTTTGAAATACAATTTGGAGAAACAGACAGTGAAATGATATCCTGGGGATGTAAAGAAGATTTTTGCATTAAACGGATGTGAGTCAAGGTAAATGGATGTGGAGAGGGTTGTAGGGAGGTCAATACAGCATCAGCACTGATGTAACTTATCATTTGGGAATCATCGGTAGTTCAATCCATATCTTAGAATTCAGGTGTATATTGTGGGCCTGTGAATGTATGGAAAACGGTGGTTTTCTCATCATTTTGGTAAATACTCTCAAGGTAGCTTGTAGGAAATCCAAATCCAAATCCAAATTTTTTTTCCTCGAAAAAGACTTGGGCATTTGGCAGCTGATCAGTAAGCAAGACAAAAGTACTTCTGAAAACCATCTCTACCTTGTAGTAGTCTGTGATGATGTGGCACGGGTGATATTGAAATACTGCGTGATAATTCGAATTTGCGTTTTGCAGTTTTTTCACTCAAATATTGAGTTTAGTTTTCTATAAATTTGGGAATTGTGGTTTTAGGAAAAGAGAACTGGTTGTTCGGTAATTAAGGGTTACCTATTTTTGTTTAAGCTACTTGCATGGAGTCAACTGGCAGAGCAGGTTGTGTGATACATAGCCTGATACAATCATGATTTGTGAAGGCATGATGAAGATATATCTAGCAGACAAAGCGTACATAAATATGTATCAGTGAATTTCACACATGGATGGCATGGTTCTAATCCTGATGTTTGTGTGCGTCTGTACATTACCTATCACTTCATCTTTACTTAGGATCACTATAATTGTGACAGAAAACACTGAGCACTATAATAACATCTTGCCTCCATGCCGTGTCGAGTATTCACAGTTATGGTTCTTATTCACAATTTACATTGCTTCTAGTAGCGCAGGGGTTGTAATTACTTAGTTCTGATTAGTGGGGTTCCAAATTTGCCATTACATCACTTCTAATGGTCCCCACTGATAGTTTTCTAAGGATAGTAATGCAAATTATGGAAAAGAAGGTGGAGTTATATGTTGTGAAAAATACTGATTGTAGGGATGAAACATGAAGGGGGTTAATATGGTTATTTTCCTCAAATCTGTTCTTGATCAATCTAATGGCTTCACAGTTATTCTAATTTCTGACTAGGATCAATTCTTATGGGTTTTAGTTTATGGCTAGGATCAATTTCAGTTCTAGAAGAGGGCTTCAAATGGTTCAGTTTGGAAACTGAATTGAAATCAAATCGTTGTCCATACTAGCTGCAAAATACTGAAATCACATGATCCGAAGAAGCTAGAAGTTATTTGCATTTTTTATGATGGTAAAAAAATTAAGAAACACGACCTCGCGTGAAGCGGAAGTCTTCTTCTTTTCAGTCACCCCCCCCACGCACATGAATGCTGAGGTTATAAAACTGAAAGCTTTTTCCTGATAACACTTAGAAATAGGGGGAAGACAAAGCTAAGGTAGGGCAAATTTCCTCAAGCTTACAAATGTTTCTAACCTTAGGGAGCTGTTTTTGGGGGGCCTTTTTGCAACGGTCAACTCAATCCTTATTGTTACAACACCTTAGGGTTTTTTTTTTCTGTATAAGGTTGAAAAAAGTAAAATGCCAAACAGTAAAATTCATTCACAGAGAAAGATAGAGGGAGAGAGAGGGAGAGTAAATGTTTGCTGGGCGATTTCATCGCAGGATCTCAATTTGTCGAGGCTTACATACACAGAATTAATCTTTTTCTTCACAAACAGGCAAAAAGGGGCTCGGAAGCATACCTCCGTTTTCTGTATATAGAGGCTTCAATTCATACACAGGTACTCGTTTCCCCCCTCCTTTGGCTCTTCTGCTTATTTCTATGGATTGTTCCCGAAAAGAACAGATTTGTGCGTGTCATCTTTGTGCAGGGGCCATGCTAAACAGAGATAGAAAACACAGTCTTCTCTTGTTGGTCTGAAATTTCAGATTTAACTGTTTCAGATGCTTAATTTCAGGAATTGGGTTGCGTAAATACTGGGTTACGCAGATCCTTTTTTCCTTTCTTTTTTCCTCTGTTTGTTACGTGATACGCTGCCTCTTGATAGTTGGCATTTAGGGTTTTAAACATGCTATCTATCTTTTAGGACATCCAATTCCTTTAATTTGTGCTCATTCTATGAAGGATGTGGAAAATGGATATCCTTTTCTTTGCATTTGGAGTGGCTTAAAACTCTTGTATGTATACCACAGCTCGTTTTAATAGGCGTGATCTATAATGTAGATGATTTTTGATAGCAAATTGCTAACCCATTCAATAAAATGAGTACGTTTTTCATGAGAATACATGAATATTCTGATGCAAAAGTGGATACATGTTCTTATTTCCTGCAATTAGAATTAGTGTTTTTGGGGATAGTATGTTGCTTTGTATACATAGTCCATGTGCAAACATGTATGGTGAAAAGCCACTAGTGTTTGGGTACTGATCTATATTATCAGTGTTACATGCATGTTTTATATATGGCCAGTGCATTTTGTTAAATTGCTTTTATGTTTGTCACAGTTGGGAGAATCAATCATCAATATGGATAAACTCTTAGATAGGGTGAATTTTACAGACTCTTTTAATGATATCTTGTGGCTTGCAACTCAGAAGTGAGAATTACGACAAAACAAATGCTTCTTTGTGCTTGTAGATAGTTTGGGAATATTCAGAGAGTGTGAGAATATACCAGCTCTTTAGAAGAAACTAAGGGTTAAAACTCGATCTGTCACGTGTACCATAGCTTGGAAAGTAGAATAATGCTAGTTAGTAATCTACCTATTCTTTGACATATTAGCTTTTGTTTTTCGAGCTGTTATTTTTCTTTTCTTTAATGCGTGCATGCATGTATCATAGCTCAAGAGTGCCAAATCTATTTGAAATGCTATGTAGTTAACTCTTTTTCTCCCATATATTAAGATTCATCATTAGTAATACAATGTCAAAATTACATAATGAAGAGGGTCAAGATTGTGAAAAATGTTAGATGGTTTGCTGCTCACTATTCGAAGCAGTCCATCGGCCTTAAAGTTTCATTCTCTACCAGAACCCTTCCGTTCAGATCACCTAATGGCGGGGAAAATGCACTTGGTGGGAGCATAATTTCAGAAAGTTAAAATATCCCCTGAAAATACTCGAATGGCCCTCCACGCTTTTAGGAAATCCATCCTTCTTGACAGTGTTCTATGTGGCTGTAAAATCATACTGTCCCCGCAGTGAGGGCACTAGATCACAGCTTGAGAGTACAAAGACGATGTTGCCAATGCTTTAGAGACGGTGTGCGTTTTTTTATCGAAATTGTGAATTCTTTGTTTTGTTTCGTATGCATATATGCATGTATCACTGCTTGAGGGTGCAAAAGATGATGCTACTGCATTTTAAATGCTATGTGATTTTGTTTTGGAGTTGTAAATTCTTTGTTCTCTTTGTATGCATATATATTGCATATATTACAGCTGAAGAAGTACGAAAAAGTGATGCTAGTGCATTAGAAATGTTACATGCTTTCTTTTTGGACTTGTTAATGAATTGCTCTAATGCATTTGAAAGATGATGGAGTAATGCATTTGAATTTTTTTTTGAGTTGTTCTTACTTTGTTTGCGTTGTTTGCATATAGAATACAGATATTGTAGCTTGACAGAAACAAGCAATGAATGAACAGAACAATCCAGCTGCGGTGGCTGATGAGATGGCCAATGTGACGCCCCTCAAGCGGAAGAAAGGCCGGCCACTGAAGAACCGAGGACTCGAAGAGGATGGAAATTCTCCCGCTCTCAATGGTGTGGACGGAAAGCCAAGGAGAACGGCAAAAAAGCAGCATCGGGAAATGGTTAGCACATCAGCTCCTCTAGATGGTTCCTTTGTGGGTCAGCAAGTTCACGGAGTGTTGGATGGGTCGTTCGATGCTGGTTATCTGTTAACCGTAAGAGTCGGAAACACTCAAACCGTATTAAGAGGTGCAGTTTTCGAGCCGACTCTTTCCGCCCCGATTTGCGAAGCAAATGATATTGCACCTAGCACAAAGTTCATCGAAAGGGAGGAGAATCCCACAGCTTCGTACTCAGTAGAACCCACGTGCATTCCTCGTAGTGGTGTGGATAAACATCCGTCCTCATCATCATCCCTGCCTCTTGAAGAAGCTCAAAGGCCTTCAGGAACGTCCTCATCATCCTCCATACCGAAAGATGTCGAAAGCAACTGCCCAAATGGCGGATCAAGCCGAGATGTGGTTATGGCTGTATGAAAAATCGGCTAGCGGTGTATTTTCTTCAGGGAAGAGACGGGGAAGGTTTGCCAATGGCATATTGCCCTCCGCCATCCATTCGTCAGTTGTGTGTGGTTGGCGTTTTGTGCAAGACCTTACTCTGGAAATCGTTGGACTTGTAATTCTAATCAACCAGGCTATGCATGTGATAGACAAGTCCATTCATCATCCGTGTGTGGTGGGTGATTTGTGACAGACCTTATTCTGGAAATCATTGGATGTGTAACTTCAATCAATCAGGCTATTGGAACAAATTCCAATGCTGGATGAAGACTGGACCTTTTTAGATCATTGCTTGCCCTCTCCATTTGGGTTGTTTGTACTGCTAATGTATGTACAAAACTAGTTCCAGTTCCCAGCTCGCAGATCAGAATCAAATGGGGGCTTGTATGATTTGGAATCTCTCAGATTTGAATCAAATGGGGCTTGTAGGATTTGGAATCTCTCGGTGTTCTACCGAAAGCTGCATCGAGACATGATTTGCTTCGTGACTATGGTGGTCGAAAAACTCCGAGAATGGTCTGTGGAAATTGTGAAGGTCTGTGAGATTGAAGGAGCTGTGATTGATCGATCCATGATGATGAAGGCAGCATTGGAGGCAAAATCCAGAAGGTCAACCCATCCCCCAATCTTTGATGGCCACAAATGGCTCTCTCATTGGATGGAAATCTCCGCGGATCCGGAAGTTTGACGGCAAAAAGACCACCTTGTGCGCTAATCATACAGTCGGAAGGGATCGTTTGTTCAAAGGCAATCTTATTAGGTGCGCTAAAGACAGAAGAGAAGAGAAATATTATACTAGACAACTTTTGATTGTGATTAGTTTACAGTTAATCCCAGATCGAGCCCTATATCATATAAAAAAAAGCCTCGAATGGTGGGTATGATCACATAGCAAGCTGGTGATCATCGATCGATCGATCGATCGATCGATCGAGTCTGGAGCACCAAGGGCATGTCTCGGAATCACACGAATTCATGCTCCAGGAGCTCCTGCGCACGCTGCGATTCCAGAAACGAGCCGTGCCCACGAAAGTTGCGGAGGCGGACTTGATGCGACAACGATCGACCCAAAAAGGCTAGCGCCTTTCTGTCTCTTGTTTCGGGGGGTGGGGGTTGGGGACTTTCCCGATATTATATGGGGTGCCCTTTCCGCCCCTCGGGGGCACGCGACTTGCAAAAGACAGATCTCTCATCACTGGTCCAACCTCATCATCTCCTTTCTTAACCAACTCCCCCCCAACCCATTGGCTAGATTCCATTCATGTCATCAAAGTGACTGGAAAGCCGGGCATGACCAATCCTCTTCTTCTGCTGCTGCTGCTGCTGCTACTGTTGCTGTTGCTGTTGCTGCTGCTACTGTGTATGTATGTATGGATGTATGTATGTATGTATGTATGTATGAATGTGCAATGGCATAGGGTCCATTGTAGATGCAAAGCACCGTCCTCTGTCACGGGCTCTTGATGCATGCACGCATGTGTGTGTGTGTGTGTGTGTGTGTCGAAAACAGAAGCCAACAACAATGCCAACGAAGCTATGGTTGAAGGACGGTACACGCGGGGAGAGGCAAATCGGAAGATCTCGTACCCTGATCACCACTGCATACTGATCGCGATGTTGACTCGTGGCGCTAGCAAGCAAGCAAACCAACTCCAAAACCAACTCCAACCAACCAACCAACCCACACCAACCACCCCTTCTCTCTGGGCGAAGAAGATCAGCAGAAGCGGAAGCTAGATCGAATCGCGGCCCGGAATGTATAGATCGGCTCTACGCCGCGGGGCAAGCGTCTTGCAAGATCTGGAGGCAGAAAAACCCCTGCCTGGATCGCGTCCCCTTGCCAAATCAATAAATGCAGTGTCGGACAAACTCCTTTTTACATCCCAGGCATGATGTGGGTATGTACTGAGGCGGTCCGAGGGTTCATTCCAATTTCTATATATATCCCCACTTATCTCCAATAGTGTTGATGTTGTTGATGTTGTTGTTGATGTTGTTGTTGTTGTTGTTGTTTACCACCAAAAAACCACAACCATTTCATTTGGATGTGTACATGTTCATGCATGCCTACACATGCACACATGCATACCTACACATGCATACCTACACATGCACACATGCATGCCTACACATGCACTCATGCATGCATGTCCACAGAAGAACCATATCTACACATGCCCATCTGCCATGTAGCACATGTACATGGTGCACACACACACACACACACATGATACATGCACCCTAAAATAGAAGAGTTGGGAGGGTCAACTCCTTCTGCTCCATTGATCAATCCCATGATACACATGCACACATACATGCATACATACATACATACACACATACACACATCCACACACACACACATACATACATACATGCATGCACTCATCCATCCCATCTATCTGATATCTCTATCAATAGTTAGATGGATAGGAAGGAATGGAAGGAAGGAATGAATTGAATGTACTCACTCCAAAGCTGATCCATTTGACCAATTATTGTATGCCATAGCTCTTTGAGGTATGTGTTGTGTGTGTGTGGTGTGTCCATGCATCCCACCCACACATCCATCCATGCGCATGGCACACATGCATGGTATGCCTCATCCATGTGTCCATCCATGCCCATCCATCCATCCATGGCCATCCATCCATCCATCCATCCATGTCCATCCATGGCCATCCATCCATCCATTCATGTCCATTCATGTCCATTCATGTAGATAGGAAGGAATGAATGAATGTACTCCAATGCTTCAATTCCATGGACACCATGCCCACCACTTGCAGAAGCCCATCATGTCATGTCATGATCCGTATGTATCATAACCACCGCCACCACCATCACTACCCATCATCACCATCACCACCATGCTCACCACCATGATCACCATCATCACTACCACCATCACCACCATCACAATCATCACCATCGCCACCATCACAATCATCACCATCGCCACCATCACCATCATCACCATTGCCACCATCACCATCATCACCATCGCCACCATCACCATCATCACCATCGCCACCATCACCATCGCCACCATCACCATCACCGTCATCACCATCGCCACCATCACAATCATCACCATCATCACCACCATCACCATCATCACTATCGCCACCATCACGATCATAACCATCGCCACCATCATCATCACCATCATCACCATCACCACCATCACCACCATCACCACCATCACCACCACCAGCATCATCATGATCATGATCACCATTGTGAGCACCACCACGATCATCATCACCACCACCACCATGGTCATGATCACCATCGCCAGCAGCGTCATCACCATCACCATCACCATCACCACCGTCATCATCATCATCATCATCACCAGCATTATTAGGATGCCCTGCAGCAGGGGATTTTGCAGCCAGCTATGGCGTGGCGGAGCTCCACATGGTGAGTAACTTGCCGGGCCTTTGAACCGCCATTTCCATGGAGATCATCAGCTCTGATCACCTGGAGGCTCCTCCTTCCCCGCCCCTCATGAATGATCGTGCAGCTGCTCCTGCAGTCGCCATGGGCAGGCCGACGCCTGCGGCACCATCGCCATCGCCATCGCCATCGCCATCGCCCAATCTCCACTGTAATCACAGCTCCCTTGCAAGGAGCCGCAGCTTGCAGAGAGCGAATGCAAAGGCGAGGTCTGATCATGGCGCCGCCGCCGCCGCCGCCGCACGGCTGATCCAAGTCACGGGACCGTCTGCATCATCATCATCATCATCATCATCATCATCTGCGGCAGCAGCATCCGTAGAGAAGAACATTGCGCCTGTGCCCATGGATCCATTGATCGCCCTCCACCATCATCGTCACCACCAGCACCAGCATCAGCATCGCCACCATCATCATCATCAAGAAGAAGAAGAAGCAGCAGCTGCAGAAGAAGAAGCTGCAGAGGAAGAAGAAGAAGAAGAAGAAGAAGAAGAGGAAGAAGCCGATGATGGTGTCAACGATCTAGCCATGGACGTCTCCTCCCCAAACCTGCCCGAGCTGCTGCTGCAAAAGAAGAAGAAGAAGAAGAAGAAGAAGAAGAAGAAGAAGAAGCAGATGATGGTGAAGAGCGGCATGTTGCGGAGCAGGAGCAGCTCATCTGCGGTGCCATATTGTGGGTGTATGAGCTACAGCGCCACCATCATCGATTCTCTCCGGATGAGCATGTGGAGCTCAGAGGCCAATTGTAACCCTAATCATCTGCGCCAGAAACAGAACTGCAACCCTAACCCTAACCCTAACCCTAACCCTAACCCTAACCCTAACCCTAGCCCTAACCCTAGCCCACCCAGCCGCTCTTACCCCAACCCTAACCCTAACCCTAGACCTAACCCTAACCCTAACCCTAATCCTAGCCCACCCAGCCGCTCTTACCCCAAACCTAACCCTAACCCTAACCCTAACCCTAATCCTAGCCCACCCAGCCGCTCTTACCCCAAACCTAACCCTAACCCTAACCCTAACCCTAACCCTAATCCTAGCCCACCCAGCCGCCCTCACCCCAAACCTAACCCTAACCCTAACCCTAACCCTAATCCTAGCCCACCCATCCGCCCTCACCCCAACCCTAACCCTAACCCTAACCCTACCCACCTAATTAAGCCTGCTAACTGCACAGTACATGATCAGCCTAATGCTTCTGCTGGAATTAGCCCTGATTATTCAAGCTCCTCCAGCTTATTCTCCACCCTCATGGGCCGCTTCTCCGGCTGCAATGCCTCCTCCACCTGCAGGTCCAGTAGCAGAGGCTCTACCTGCTGCGCTGCAAGCTGCTCCAGCGCCATGGATCATGCAAGCAGCGACGATGATGTTCTGCAGAACCACAGCTACGTTTATGGTCGCCCGGCCCATGATCTTGCAGATGACGACCCACCACTGTGCCATTCCATCCCTGATCATCATCACCATCGCCATCACCATCACCACCACCATCATCATCATCATCATGCAGCCGGTCACCGTGATGATGATGATGATGATGATTATCTCAGGGGTAGTACTGCTAATCATATCCCTGATCATCATATGCTAATTAATCCGCTGTTCCGGCATCCGATCGCCGATGATCAGCCGCTAATTGCACACTCCACTAATTGCCTGCCCGATCGCAAGGCCAGCCTGATCAAACCATCGATCTATCGATCAGCGCACCGTGTCGGATCGGCTTCGGATCCAGCCGCTAATTATTCAGCCCACCAGCTAGTGCCGCCTTCTAATCGCGGGGCTATTAATTGCCCCACCCCGAAGCATAATTATCCCTCCGCTAGCAGCGGCGATCATCGCTCCGTCGAGCACCAGTACACTGCTAATCATGGTGCTAATTACTATAAGCATGTCGCCGGGTTCGGGCCATCCAGCATTAATTGCGACGGGTTATCGGCCCCGATGATGATGATGATGATGATGATGATGAAGCACCGGGGATCGCCGCCGCCGAATCGGCGCTTCTCATTCTGCGCGCCACGCAATCTGATCCCTTGTAATCACGATTGCCGCGCCGCGATTAGATCAGACAGCGCTAATCGCAATATTATGGCCCTGGCTAAGCAGGGGGTTAAGCACGGGTACTTAGCGTGGTCGACTAACGATCGGCGCAAGCATGGATCAGATCAGGAGGGTGCATTATTAATGGCGGCCGATCGTATGGCGCTGACGAATCGAGATGGATTATCATCCTCAAGGAAGGGGGCACCACCACCATCATCGACATCGTCACCGTCGTCACCGTCGTTGTCATCATCGATACCGAATCATCGGCGCTATGGTTTGCCATCGTGGAGCAATATCTTCGACGGATTATTGTTGCAAGGGCGAAGCAAGTTTCGCCGTCGCTACCATACAACGTCCGGCGCGGGCGCTGCCCATCGTCGTCATCAAATCGATCGCCATCATCAGCATCAACACCAGCATGCTTGGAAAGAGAATCTAAGAGAATCAGCGACGGTGACGAAGAATCTGCCCAAGAAGATCCAGCGGAATAAGCGCGAGAGAATCAGCCGAACACTAACAACCGCATTAAGCGCCAACATTGAAGCCCCGGGCCCGATCGGATGGCTGATTCCAGCTGCCGCCGTCACTACATCTAGCGGCAAGATTCCGCCACCGGCGGCGGCGGCGGGCGCAATCCGCGTGGAGAAGGACTCGCTCGATCCGTACCGCGACTTCCGGGAGTCGATGCAGGAGATGATCATGCACAAGGGCATGGACGAGGCCGAGGACATGGAGGAGCTCCTCCACTACTACCTCCAGCTCAACCCGCTCCGCCTCCATGAGATCATCCGGAGCGCGTTCAGCGATGTTTGGATCGACATCGTCCTCAAGTTGCGATGATGATTGATTAATCAGCCTAATTAAATCAATCCCCTCGCAAATCCCGCGATTAAGAGCCTCTTGTAGATACATACATATATATCTATCGATATACGCATGCATACATGGATCGATCCGATCGCCTCCAGCAATGTTGCGGCGCATTCGATCCGGATGTTAGAGCGCCGCTAGCTAGCTAGCGTCATGCACCTCTGCTTTGTACTAGTGATTTGTCAATACAAAACCTTTCTGTGGAGATTAACCGTTCCCCCTAATTATACGGCCCAAATCGTTAGATTGTAATGATCTGATCAGGATCACGGCCAAATCGTTAGATTGTAATGATCCGATCAGGATCACGGCCAAATCATTAGACTGTAATGATCCGATCAGGATCAGGCGGCTCGATTAATGCAGTGGAAAGATCATCCAGTGGAAAGATCATCGGTCCATCGATCGCATGCACAACAAGGAGCCAAATCAAGGGGGTGGAGGCCGATGCGCTAATTCTACGCAATCGGTGCAACACAAAAGGGAAGACGGGGCCGGTGGTTTCGATCGATCGATCGATTCAATCGATCGCACTAATGCTTCCTTTCCCAGGGACACTCATTATTTGCATTGACCCCATCATGATACAACTAACTCATTGTCTATGCAAACACTACTGTTGCCGATCCACCGAAAAGCTATGGCAAACTCCGACCGTGAACATATGGAGAGATAAGTCTCCATTACTTTTGTGGACTTGTAATTGGAGTCCCTGTAAAAGAATCCTTTCATCCGGCTAGTCGAATGAAAAATCGTCCAAAGGACCAACCCAAATCGTTCCACGATAAAACGAAAAGCGCTTGGGCTTCATATATACTAGTTGTATGACAATTCTATCACTTTTGGTTCCCGTGTCGATCGTTCTATACCCTTCTTTAATGTTCAATCCCTGTAAAGCCTCCTTCAGGATCACAAAGTTTACGCCCGGTGGACTCTAACCATGGATTGTAATATTCACATTCGTTAAAAATATCACATGCGGAATATACGAATAGTTCGCGAACGCGTCCATATCTTATTTAATGCTTGTCTTCGGATATATTGATCAACTAATTGAATCTATCCTATCGGTGAGTTTGTGCATCTATCTCTCAAATTAAAGAACCAAAGGTTGAATTTATTATTGTTGGCTTGTTTATTTAATGAAAAGAACAAATTGATTTCCTTTTATACTTTAGGTATCGTTTTAATGTGCTTTTATACTCGAATACGACTGCACCATTATAAATCATTCCACCTTTTCATTGGGAAGTTGGTGCGATCCACACTAAATTGAAACTTTATGTGATGTATTGCAATATAATGGTGCACAACATGCAATAGTAGGTTAGTTTAGTTGACGACGGAAGTTGATAGTTAGTGTCAAGGATAATTCCTCTGGATGCTAAGATTATGCATATTGTGGCTAACAATAACGTAGAAGACGAGCTGAGACTATTAATGGATAGCAAATATGAGACTATTAATAAGAGCAAGAAGACATGACATATTACCAAGAGACTTTGAGCATTAGAACATTAAAGACCAGTGTTAAACTAAAATAATTTAATGTGAGACCAGTTGGCCTTTCATATAGATCTAGCCCTCATTCATGCTCACCGTGTGGCTATCATATATGTATGATTGTCACGTGTCTTACATACATGATTGAAACTTGGTGGCTCTAATGACTTGTAATAACTAGTCACTCATTCGTTAAGTCATACCATTGGTAAGTGGGTTTCATCTTAAGTGTACACTTCGAGAAAACAAAACTTTTGATTAACAAGTTTTTCAGTCTTGCACACACAATATGATTGAAAACAAAAAGATCTTTTGAGAGCAATCAATGAACACATTCAAAAAGTAAAAGAAAAATTTAAACGATTACTATATGCGTATAAATACATCGTAGTTGCGTTACAATCGTGAACTCTAGTATTGTAACAAAATGTCGAAACAAAGAAATTTGACTTCAGAAGAAAAAAAGGTGTGTAGATTGACAGAGCTTCCTAATTGCTCGATTCGGCCTGTCCAATCAACAAAGAACACCCTTAATTAAAGGTTGACAATTTCACTAATTTGTTATTCACTCTTAATGATTGGAGATCACAACTCTTTTTTTTTTTTTGTAATTACAAAATCATATACTTGATTATAACATCTTAACGATCGGCAAAAACACGTGTATGAGTATGCATAATTAAGTAAGGCAATGACAAATGAGACTATTACCTTTCCTTTCAACCTCACGTACGTAACTATTTCCAAAATACGTTCGTAGTCTCGCCATTCGAAGTCTGGTTGTTCGTTCTTCGTCTCAGTGTGCAGTTATTTCTGTGTTTACTTATCGCACTCGTATGTATGTGTATGGTGCTAATATACCAAGCAAGACAATTAGTTCATCGGAATGCCAATCTCTGAACCCCCATTTCGGCGCTACAAGTGGTGGACCTCCAGCCGCAGCTTCGACCAGAGGCTTGATGATTGTACATACCCATGCCTAAAGATGGGGTCCCTACCAGATGCTCCGCTTTCCTTCTGACGCATACAGGAGCCTGTCTGCAGCGCCAGCGCGTGCGATCAACTGTATACTGCGCAACGTACAAACGTCTAGAAGCATGTGGCTATTGCTGGTGCCTCGTATCGGGAAAGCCGGAACTTCTCTCTTTTCTCCCCCATCTTCTTCCACCCTTCTTTATTCCCCTTTCTTTTCCAGAGGAACAAATCGAGCATGACGTACGTACAAGCAGACACTGTCGGCAGCAGCAGTAGCATGCCCCGTATAACGTTTGCCTAGAAGCCGATGGAAATTTACTCTTCCAGATTAAAGAGAGATTCATACATACATACAGAGATATATATACATGTGTACGTACGTACATGCAATGGATCGGAGTCGGATTGTGTAGCGACGTCTGATCGGAATGTTCATTGAAGTTTTGTCCGCTAGCTAACAATAGCTGGGGCATCGTTTAAGAGATCATGATTGTTCCCAGCACTTGGCTTGCTACTGCCAAAATGCCTGCATATGAGTTTTGTTTGTTTTTCCCCCCCTCTTCCTTCCTTACCTTACCTTACCTTTCCATGTGGTCTTTCACAGATGCTGCTCCACAGCTTTACGATTCCAGCGCTTTCGGAACAGTAAACAGTAAGCAGCTTGCAGTTGTGAACGAGGCATCTTCTTTTTTTTTGTTTGGGTTTTTTTTTCCCCTCCGAGAGCTAGATTCATCTTCGTATTAGAAGAAAAAAAAGAGCAGTATCGCAGCATGGTTCGGGCAAAGCGGCTCAATCGAACAAAACGAACTAACAGATGAAGAAGCTATGGGAAGCTACATCAGAGCTTTTCCCTCAGGGCCCTAAACCCTAAACCCTAAACCCTAAACCCTAAACCCTAAACCCTAAACCCTAAACCCTAAACCTTAAACCCTAACCCTAAACCTAAACCCTAAACCCTAAACCTAAACCCTAAACTCGAAACGTGCCATTTTCGTAGATTCCCCTAAAATGAGGCTTAGATTTGGGCCTGGAAAAAACTTAGCCGTTGTTTCTTCTTCCTTCTTCTTTCTTCTTCTTCTTCTTCTTCTTCTTTCTTCTTTCTTCTTTCTTCTTCTTCTTCTTCTTCTTCTTCTTAAATTTCCTGGCGCCATTTGAAGCTCGCCATGTCTGCAGAGCAGCGCACACAGGCGTCGACGCAGAGACGCAGAGCACCGGGACGAAGCTCCAAGACGACGAAGACGACGGAAGCGGCCTCTTCTCCTCCTCCTTCCTCATCCCATGGCCTCTCACAGCAGCGCTGCTCCGCTCTCCGATGACCAAGCCGAGCTCTTCCGGCCTTCCTCTGCTGCTGCTTCCCCCAACCCTAAGCTCGTCCTCGCTGACAGCAAGAAGCAGAACGCCGCCCACGCCTCTGCTAACCCTAATCCCGCCGATCCTGCTGCCCCCTTGTTCAAAGCTCACAAGACCCCCCAGCGCCAGGCTCCCCATCCTTCCTCCCTCATCGCTTCCCATGGCTCTTCTGTTTCAACCACCGATGCTGGTGGTGGTGGTGGTGGTGATGATGTTGCCTCTGCTGCAACAAGAACGACGACAAATGGGTTTCCTGCAGGAAGGTTTGCCCCCCCCCTTCATACTTCTCCTCTTGAGTGCTCCTCAATTCAGAAGACGATCATGGACCCAGATCTCCATATTTGGATCTTCTTTTGCCGCTGGAAAATCGATGCGTTTCATCGGCGGTGCTGATGAATACGGCGGATGAAGCTTCATCGTTTGGAGCCTGCCAAAACCAATGCGTCTCCTTCGATGCAGCCCACAGCATGAACGTGGCTCCATTACAAAAAAAATCTGCTTCTTCCATGGAATGGAAGCTACAAGAACCTATGTGGTCCATGGATGGAAGCGACAAAAGCCGATGTGTTCCATCGATGGAACCCACAAAAACCTCTGCGTTCCGTCGATCAAACCTGCAAAAAGCGATGCGTTCCATCGGTGCAACTTACAATATGGATATATATATGCGTTTCATTTGATGGAAACTTCCAATATGGACGAGTTTCATTCGATGGAATTTCATATATGGTTGAGTTTCATTTGATGGAACCCACAAAGTCGATGCGTTTCTTTGCTGGAATTCACAAAATTGATGGTATAAATGCGCATCAATTTGCCAGGAAATAGGCAAAACAGACATGCTCATTGATGAACATACACACAAGAATGGTTGTGCTCATCGATGGGGCACGAAACGAGTCATGGTCAGTCGATGAATGCATGAAATGAAATCCAAGGTGTGGGTGGGCTCAATGCATCTATTTGTCATGGGGTGTTTTTGCAGGTATAACAGCCCGACGGATAGCCTTATTTCACCAATCTCCAGAGGATTGCTCCGAAGAGGCAAGACCAAAGCTCCTCATTACAACCAGTATTTGAGGTCCAACCATGAGCCACTTGATGTTTCATCAGTTCCTCCTAAGGTACATCTTTGTAATTTCGCAATTAACAGCTGCTAGATATGCTATATATCACCCATTGTTATGACATGCTTCTGCTTTTGTGCAGGTATTGGACAATTCCTATGACATTTGACATCTGAAGGCTATATGTTGAATTTCTATCCGTACCTGCACGTACATGCCTTTTTCTTTTTCAGCTAATCCTTGCAACTATTACATACTTTTTCTTGTTGAAGAGCCTGAATGTAGAGCTTTTGGGGAGCACTCAATCAGATCCATCCATCATCAACAAATTGATGATTTTTGCAGACTTGCTTAGATATATTCGCATAGAGCAAGTTCTAGCTAATCGTGCGAGAAGTGTTCCTGTAAATGTATATATATATATAGAAGTTTACCAAAGGGCAAACAAAAGGTCTTTGCTTTGAATATGAGAAATCATGTGTGGGTCATCTGATGTGGTCTTTCCTCGCAGAGTTTTTTTGGGTGACCTCATGAATGGAATGTGGTCCATGTGAGGTAATTTTTTAACCTGTGCAATTTAACCGACGGAATCTCCATGTCTATGCTAACTCCGAGCTGGCTTGCCACCGGTTGTTGATCAATTTATAATGCGTCAGCTTGTATCAATGGAAGCCCGAACCAGCTCAGCTTAACCGGTTGTTGCAAAGCGATTTTAGCACAGGGGTTTTCCTTCCCAACTGTGTGGGGACCAATCTCACATGCTGTAAGTTGATGGTCTTATATCTCTGTTGCATTCGATGCATCCTCCCGGCAGATTGCAGTAAGTGTTGTTGATTGTGCTAATTCCAAAGATTTTGCACTCTTTCGCACATATCGAATGTCGTTGTTTAGTCTTGTAGAATGTTGGCATGGTGGGAAGATAGCTTGGTTAAAGGTACAAACTTCTTCTTGTTCGGATAATCGTTGAATCAGCATGAGTCTCGAGGAGCTAAACTTCATTCCATCCCACAACTAGATTTGGGTTTCTCCCATGGATCGAAAGCTTGAAGCAAATGCTTTCAAGTAGATGTTTTCAAGCAGATATTTTCAAGCAGATGCATTCAGTTTGATCAATCTGCCAATTTGTCTACAGCCAACTTGTACTGTTATTTGTTACGATTCTCGCTCGTGCTTTGCTATCTGCTATCTCTTTGTCTATTAACCTGTAAAGAAAGAAAAAAAGCCAGCCATGCATTATTGTTGATCTCTGACCCATCCTTAAGTGAAAAAAGGGCCCCATAACCGATAGCTCAAACCAAGGAAAAATGCATTTCTGCGACCGTAAGTTGAGTTTACGACGTTCATTGCTTCGCGTCGAGAATTTGCAGCTTCCCGTGTTCTGGTGTCCGAAGTTCGGATGCGAGTCTTCAACGAGTCCACAAATGCACAAGGCAGCCGAACGTTTGATTGAGCTGCAAAGAGTTACGTTTGCAGACGTCCCACGATGTGGATCCTTGGCCAACCTGCGGTTATGAATGGCCCAAGCTTCTCTCAGCCAGCAAACAATAGTATTACAGACTTGACTACATGCGATGCGGCGGTCGTCAGGGGCCCTGTTCAGTTGACCGAACTCTATCTCCGACCAGCTCGGCGCATCGACTGTTGTTCCGATCGAATCGATTATTGTTCCGATCGAATCGATTGCTGTGGAACCTGCCACTCTGATTTGCTTGCTCGGTTTGATCGAGTCTTTCCGAGACCTAGAAAAGATTCCCTGGGAGAAGGGAAGTAAGGAAGGAAACAGCTCAGCAAAAGCAGAAGCAGAAGCAAAAGCAAGAGCAGAAGCAGAAGCAAAAGCAAGAGCAAGAGCAGAAGCAAAAGCAAAAGCAAAAGCAAGAGCAGAAGCAAAAGCAAAAGCAAGAGCAGAAGCAAAAGCAGAAGCAAAAGCAGAAGCAAGAGCAGAAGCAAAAGCAGAAACAGAAGCAAAAGCAGAAACAGAAACAGAAGCAAAAGCAGAAACAGAAGCAAAAGCAAAAGCAAAAGCAGAAGCAGAAGCAAGAGCAGAAGCAGAAGCAAAAGCAAAAGCAGAGATTCAGAAGATAGAGAAAAAGCTAAGCAAGATCAAAATGTGTGAAGGGAACCTTTCTTTTCCCCTTGGGACAAATTTTGTGGGGGAAAGAAGAAAGAACAGACAGAGCAGGAGCATATCCTAGCTTTAATGGAAGCAGAGGAGGAGCCCTTCTTCCTGCTTTCTTCTTCACCAAGAACAGGAAAGGGAGCCAGAACAGGAGGAGGAGGAGGAGGAGGAGGAGGAGCAGCAGGAGTCGGGCAAGGCCACAGTCCGCCCATGAGAAGTGAGTTTGTCTCTGTTTTCCTGCTCCCCAGTTTTCCTTTGCACAACAGCGGAAGAGAAAAGAGAGAAAGGCCACAAGAGCTCTGAGAAAAACAGGGACCAAAAGCACAGCTCTCCGAGAGAACCAGAAACACCCACCCCCCCCTTCCAGATCACAGCTCCATTAGCTGCAGGCTACTGCTTCGGCTTGTTCTTTTTTTCTTTTTGTTTTGCTCTCTGCTGTTTGTTTTGCTGGAGAGCCGAAGGGAATTCTGGCAGACAAAAAGCTCCCAGATCAGGTAATGTACTGGCTCGGTTCTCTTCCAAATTGTTTTTCCCCATCTCTCTTCCATACGGAACACATAGCCGCAAGTGTCGGGAATCGGAAGAAGAGGGAATTCTCGCGCATAGCGATGGTGTTTACAAGAAGCTACATAGGCTTCAGGTAGCTAGGCTTCCTGGAGCGTGAAATTCGGCGCCAGTTCTCTCTCGAAAGGAAGAAGCTCTCGGGTATTAGCTCGGGTGTTTCCATGAGAGCTGCTGCATAACAACGCTTCCTGAAGTTGCGGAATTCGGCGGCACTTCTTCTTTTTGGGGAGCCACAACCGAGGAAGGAACCGCGGAAGGGGGGGGCGATGGATGTGCAGCAAGAAAGCACGGCAGCGGTTCCGCCGTTCCAAAGGAATGGATCGACGAGCCTATCGGAGGAGGAGAGCGCGAGGAGTCGAGGCGAGAGAGCGAGGGTGGAGCCTCTCTACGACTCCTTCGTGTGCCCGCTGACGAAGGCGATCATGAGGGATCCCGTGGCGTTGGAGAACGGGCAGACGTACGAAAGAGCGGCGATCGAGAGGTGGTTCGAGGAGTGCAGCAAGAACGGGAGGCCGCCGATCTGCCCCTTGACAGGGCAAGAGCTCAGAACCACCGCCTTGAAGCCGAGCTTAGCCATCCGGCAGACGATCGAAGAGTGGACCGCGAGGAACGAGGCGGCTCAGCTCGATAACGCGAGGCTGCTCCTCGCGTCGGACTCGGAGCACGAGCGGCTCCTCGCGCTCCAAGATCTCCAGGCCCTGTGCTCTCGGAGCGCCTCCAACAAGCACAAAGCCCGCGCCTCCGGCCTCATCCCCCTCGTCGTCGGCTGCTTGAAGAGCGACGAGGCTGTCCGCTGCCATGCCCTCGCGACGCTTCGCAGCCTTGCCGAGGATGTCGACGGCAACAAGGTACGGATCGCTTTTCGCTGAATCTACCCATTTTCTTTTCTTTTTTTTTGTGTTCGTGCCGGGGCGTATTATGAGAAAGATTGGATGGATTCCGAATGGATCGATATGTCTGTGTTGATGGGTAGAGAGGTGGATTGAGAGGCTGTCATGATCATTGTTGGGAATCCAATATGTGGTGAGGTTTATACGCCCCAGAAAAAGCCGGTGAAGATGATGATTGTAGAGACATTAATTAAGGATGCCACTACAGCGATGAAAAGGGACAGCTGGAGGTTGTGCAGGAAGGGTTTGGTATTCCAGACATCCGCCAAGTTTGGCAAAGCCTTGAAGATTGGCGGCACCTTCTGAACTGGATTAGCAGGAAAAGCATGGATTACCGACCTGTATATGGGAACCCGATTATTTGGAATCGATCGATCAGAAGGGGAATC
This sequence comes from Azolla pinnata, assembly GCA_037176905.1. Lineage (NCBI taxonomy): Eukaryota > Viridiplantae > Streptophyta > Polypodiopsida > Salviniales > Salviniaceae > Azolla > Azolla pinnata. Next base: position 50,119 of record JBBBWG010029877.1, read on the forward strand.
GATTGAGAGCCAGGAACGGGCAGATGGGGTACTTATCGATCACACGGTAGGGCGTCGTGCCGATACAGGCAAAGGCTTATCGATCACGCGACAAGTGCATAGTGTCGATAAAGGCGATTTGCTTATCGATCACAGGATATAAGGCGTAGTGCCGACAACCGACCGAGTGCAGGGCTGGAAGCTTATGGGGGGTGGCCATAGCTGCGGGAACACCGATGCCGTAGTTTGGTGCGCAAAGATCATATGCCACCATATAGAAGGGTGTCGGGAAACGACGTAGAATCAGTTTGTTCTGCCTCCTTTGTTTTGTGTGTGCAGCGAGGCCAGAAAGTGGTGTTGTTTTCTGTTTGTTTTAATTGCTTTTCCTTCGATTTCCTTCCTCCCCCACCCCCCCGCCCCGGAAAAGGATGCGATCGCGGAGACGGACGCGCTGCGGAGCTGCGTCAAGTGCCTGTCGCGCGAGAGCTCGCAGGAGCGCGCGGAGGCCGTGTCGCTGCTGCACGAGCTCTCGAAGTCGAGGGCGCTGTGCAAGCGCATCGTGGCGCTCAACGGCGCGATCCTCATGCTCGTGAAGACGGTGAGCAGCCACTCGGACAACGTGGCGGCGGTGCAGCGCGCGGACGAGACGCTGGACAATCTGGAGGCGGTGGACGAGAGCGTGCGGCCGATGGCCGAGAACGGGCGGCTGGAGCCCCTCCTGAAGCGGCTCGTCCACGGTAAGGGTTTACGCGGGCATGCGATCGCCCGCCTTTGCTTTGAAGCTGCGTTTGCTTGCCCCGCAGCAGTGCGTCGACCGGTCGGTTTGGGCAGCATTCGGCAAGTCGCTGAGGCCGGCATTCGTGTCTTGCTTGCGAAACGCGAGCGAGTGCAGGGAGCGAGGACGTTCGGGTGGAGATGGCGAGCGTCCTCGCGGGGCTTGTCCTGAGCTCGGAGGGCAGCGCGAGGGCGGCCGAGGTCGGCGGGCAGGCGCTGGTGGACATGCTGCGGCGCGCGGCGACGCCCGACGGCCGCGAGGCCGCGCTGCGGTGCCTGTGCCAGCTGTCGGAGCTCGAGAGCAACGGGCGCGTGCTGGCGCGGGCGGGCATCCTGAGCCCCCTCGTCCACGGCCTCCACGCCGCCGCGGGGCAGCTGCCCACGATGAAGCTCCGCGAGATGGCGTCCGCCGCGCTCGCCAACGTCGTCGCCTCGGGGGTCGAGCTCGCCGCGGAGCCGATCGACGGCGAGGGCCGCACGCTGCTGTCGGAGCCCGCGCTCCACAGCCTGCTGCACCTGGTGAGCAACACGGGCCCCGCG
>JBBBWG010029888.1:0-51311 GCA_037176905.1 Azolla pinnata
CGCCATCGCCATCGCCATCGCCATCGCCATCGCCATCGCCATAGCCTTCCCGGCCCCCCCAATCCTGCAAATCCCGTTTGCTTGCTTTGCTTTGCTTGCCTGCATCCCTTCTTCCTCCGCGAGGCTTTCCCGCGTTGCCATTCCTGCCTACATCCATCGCCACCGCTACTCCCTCTCCTCCCCTTCTGCTGAAGAGAAAGCTTCCCTCGGCCCGTTCCACGCCGCGCTTCTTCCGCCATCGTGGATGCGAACTGCCGCAATCCTGGTGCTGGAGACCTCGAATTCTCGACGTTCCCGTGCTCGCAGGGTGCGTTCCGATCTCCCCCTTCGCCTCCGACTGTGCTCAGCTACCGGCTTGGTCCCTTCCGATTTCCTTCGAGGCAAGCTCCTTTTCTCTGTCAAATGGCAGGAACGACGTGATCTTCCCTTTCTTCTCTTCTTCTTCTTCTTCTTCTTCTTCTTCTTAGGGTTTACGAGGCCTGCACTGTTTTCTAGGGTTTCCCAGGACGCCGTGTCCTTCGAAGTGTTGTTTATTTTACCGAGCTCTGTCGACCTGTTCATGATCGATCTGAGATCGCCCGCTGCTGCACTGACTGTTGCTGTTTCTGCAGGGAAGTGAATCGATCGATCCGAGCTTCAAAAGGAAAAGCCGTAGCTCGATATACACAGTAAAAGAAAAAGAAGCCTTCCATTGTTGACCTTCGCTGTCTAAGCGAGAGAAGCGTCGATCTAAGGACGCCATAGCCACGAAAGCTGTAAAAATTTCCGCCTCGTTTTCTCTCTCTCTCTCTCTCTCTCTCTGGGATGATCGCGTATTAACGTTGAACAGAAACATGTGACCCGAGAAACATTGCAGTTTCCACAGAGTTAACCCATCTTCTTCTTCGTTTTCTTCCAACAATCGGCGGCATTTCTCTTGTAAGAAGAAGACGACGAAGTCTGAGCCTCACAGAGCTATAGAGGAAGAAAAAGAAGAATCTAGTAAGAAGAAGAAGAAGAAGGCAAAGAAGAAGACGAAGAAAGCGAAGAAGAAGAAGTGCAGGTTGTCAATCAGATTTCACCTAATTCATTTATTTAGTCCGCTTTAACGCCATTGCCATCAGTAAACGTCCCCACCCTCACCCTCACCACGAATCACCATCACCATCGCCGTTTCCTGTGAGAAGAAGAGGAAAAAGAAAACGAAGAAGAAGCCATAGTATTCGTCTGAATTGATCAGTTAGTGGATTCTTCGTCCTTTTGTGCCTGTGGAGTATGAATTGATCTCCGGTCTCCTCTAGTTTCAGCAATCTGTCTGTGCAATTCCTTAAGCTCTGGCCAGCTGTGTGCTTCACAGACCGCCGTTTATGCTTCATGATCATTTATCATTGGCAGTATACCTCTGGTTGATTTATATCTGATATTTTTCTGCCTCTCCTACTCCTCCGCCTCGTTCACCTTCACCTCGTTCTTTCTCCTTCCACTGTACGTCAGCATCCATGGAACATTGAACCTCAATGCAAGAAATGCTGCGAATTTCACCACCTTAGCAGTATGAACCAGGGCCCTGCAACGGGAAGCTCTGCAGCAGCGAGCTTCCATGGAGGGATGCAGGTTTCTCCCGTGAATATGAACGTGAACATGCAGCAGCAAGCTGTAACTCTCAACACAGCTCCATCTCCATCACCACAACTTCAGAGGAGCATGAGTGATTCCCTCGCCTTCTCAGGAGGAGGAGGAGGAGGAGGAGCAGGAGCAGGAGGAGGAATAGGATCTACAGCTTCAATGGCTGGTTCTCCTCGATCCTTCTCTTCTGCCAACAGTATGCCTGGCTTGTCCAGTGGCAACTCACGTTTCTCTGTAAATCCTCAGAATGCAGTTTCAGCGGTGATGCTTACTGAAATGCAAGAGCTTCATCATCATCAACAACAACAAACCCTGGCAAACACTGTATCACCAAATGATCTTCAGCAATTCTCTCAAGACATGCAACAGCTTAATCACACACAGAAAGACCTTCAACCGCATCACCATCTCCAGCTGCACCATCATCAACAACAGCAGCAGCAACCACAGTTAGTGCAGAGAATAGGTTCCATGTCTCACCTGCAGAGTCAGCAGCAAGGTTTTGGTCAGAGCTTAGCCCCAGTAAAGATGGAGCAAGCTCAGACATATAGTTCATTGCAATCTGCTATGGAACTCGATCAAATGAACCAACAGCAAGCACAGGCCATGGCTTCTTCAGTTGCATTACAACAGGTTGTGAAGATGGAGCAAGAACAAATGAACCAACACGCACATGCTATGGCTTCGTCTTCTGTGAAGATGGAAACATCACTAGATCTACCATCTATGGCATCTACTACGAATGTGAAACGAGAGCCAATGCAATCCCAATCCGGGTCAATAAACCTGACTTCAATTCCAAACCATCTATCCTTTCCAAGCCTGGATTTGAAGCCAGAACTTGATCATGTGCAAAGTAACCCTAATGTTCAGCAGTCATTACTTACCTCTCACTTGCAAAGGCAAGAAGCTCTGCAATTGCATAGGCAGCAGACACAGCAGTTTCAGGTTCAGATGAATTTGGCGCAGCAACAAAGATATTTGCAGCAGCAAAGATCACAGCTTCAACAACAGCAGCAACAACAGCAGCAACCATCACAGCAACAACAGCAATCACAACTACAACAACAGCAACAGCAACATCTTCATCATCTTCATCATCACAATCATCATCAACAACATATTCATCCACACATTCATCAACAAAGCCCAAGACCTTCTAAACCACTTGCCTTCGAGCCAGGTGTATGTGCTCGAAGACTCATGCAATACTTGTTCAACCAACGGCAACGTCCTCAGGTAAGCAGGTCTATAATTTCGATAAAATTTGTGATAATTATTTCACTTTTAGAAAAGTGATTGATCTGAAACCTTCCGTAGATCACTCACATTTGGAACAATAATCAATCTGAAAGTTGACATGGTTTTTGGTGCTTATGTGAACTTCAAAATAAAACACCATTTTTGATACTTGATGCTTGTCTACGATTAAGCCGAAAACTTTGATGTAGATTTGGTGCTTGCAAGAGGTTACTTTTGAACACCAAATCTATAACTGTCATTTAAATGATATTTCTTGGCGCTTGCAAGTATCTTCATAACTAGAATGTCATGTAGATGACAAATTTAACTATCAGGATACTTTGAAATGATGGAAATTAAGCCTCCTTACTAGGGAATCAGTACTCTCAAGAGCTTACATTCAGAATATTATGTGTCTACTTGATAATGCAAGGGCAACTTCACTCTAGAAAAAATGGTTCAGCCAAAGTTTGACAAATTTGCCTGCTATCAAGAGCTTTCGCTTTTTAAGATGATATTTTTACAGTCAATGCTACAAGGCTGGCCTAGTTTATCATGGATTCGGTTATTTCCAGGACAACAACATACACTTTTGGAGGAAATTCGTGAGTGAGTTTTTCGCACCTCAGGCAAAGAAACGCTGGTGTGTATCTCAGTATGGTCATAATGGGAGGCAACCAACTGGTGTTTTCCAACAGGTTCTAGACATCCAAATTCTGTGATTCCAATTTCATTTTGCACTCTCATATGGTTGACTAGTTATGTTATGGGTACATGATTTCACTGTCAATGGATCTGATGCTGTGGATTTGTTACAAGTAAATATTTCTACATTGTTCATCTGCACGGTAGGAAAGAAAATTATCTGCTTGTCATCACTTGATTTTGAAGATCAAGGTGGTGTGCTAGACGTTTTGCTGTTGTCATTTATTTAGATGAATGTGAGGTCAGGAAAGCATATTTGACATTCAGAAGAATGAAAGAAAAATGCGATAAACGGAAAAGATACAATGGAAGTAGACTGTTTATGCTAGGCACTATGTATTAATGATGCTAAGCTTTCCAAACTTTTAATCCAAATCTATGGCCACATTTTCATCGAGACTTGGAAAGCCTGTTATCTGAAATCTCCCTCACCACCTTTTCTCTGCATTGTTACTTATCACGGATGCATTTCTACAGGATGTTTGGCACTGTGAGATCTGCGGGGCAAGACCTGGAAGAGGTTTTGGTAAGTTTATACATGGACTTAGCTTAATAAGTTGTGAAGGTTGTTTTGGTCTCTTATGAATGTGAGAATTTTTTTAAATGGAACAGAAACTACAGTGGAAGTGCTTCCGCGACTATGCAAGATAAAGTATGACAGTGGGATTGTAGACGAACTTTTGTTCGTTGACATTTCCAATGAATATCAGCTGAGCTCAGGCCTTATGGTGCTGGAATATGGTAAAGCCATCCAAGAGAGCATCTTTGAACACCTTCGAGTTGTTAGGGAAGGTCAGCTCCGAATTATCTTCTCTCCGGAGCTCAAGGTCTGTATGAGATTTGCAACACAAACCAGTTATATCCCTACATGTTTTCCCAGTCTCTAGTCTCTTTCAAATCATCATATCTCTCTCTCTCTCTCTCTCTCTCTCTATATATATATATATATATATATATAGATAGATAGATATATATATATATCTATATCTTTATGCCTCTTCATGTTTTACCAGTATCTAGCTGAAATCATCATTGTTTATCTTTTTCGAAAGAATTCGTGCTTGAATTTTTCTGTCTTGGATCGCAGGTTCTTTTATGGGAATTCTGTGCACGGGGTCATGACGAGCTTTTGCCCCGCAGGCAACTTGTTCCACAGGTCTACTTCTTTACTTTCCGTATGTAAATGGCATTTTTGAAGCTTACATTGAGTAACATTTGCTGTAGATGATCTATTCTTGTTTGGCTGGATCATTTTTTCAGTATCTTTTGCTGTTTGCTTATTGGTCATAGATGATGTGTGTTTGTACTTAGTTTGCGTACTTAGTTCAACCCCAGTATGTAGTGGGTTTGTATGCTTCTGGCTGTGTGTAGAATGGGCAATCATAGTATGTTAATATCTCAAACAGTCAGGTCAACAACATTGACGGTATGATACATACACATTTTTTTTGAGGTCAAATTAGTATATGACACTGACTTAAGCAGCTGAAAAGATTGTCTCATTTCAAGGTAAAGAACATTGGACCAAAATAAATGTAATAAGATGTAAGTTACGCATTTATGTACATCTCTTCTCCTTTTCCAAACTAAATACGGTCATATTAAAACCATTGAAGTTGCATGACATTCTGATAAGCTTAATGTATAATGTACATTGAGCAAGTTACAATAAGTAAGGTTTGAGTTTGTCCTAGAGAAGAAAGAATCCAACTAAAAATTGCCTCAGCAACAAGATAGCTACATTATTTTAGTATCAATGTGAGCTTAGCTGAGATACTGGTGCCTGTAGTCTTGATCAACCTTGAAAGCAGAACCGACAGTTCTCTACCATTTTTTCCGGTTTCCCTCCAAAAGACATCCCAAGTTTTCGAGAAAATGTTCTTCAAGTTTTTGGAAGCATTTGTTTGATTGTTTTTGTTCTTTCTTAGTTGAAGAAATGAACAAACGATAATCATCATTCCTCTTCCTAGATCTCCACGTAGCCATCATTTTAGCATATTCTCCTCAACAATTTTTTCTGTGTTTCTGCTTGGAATGCACTGTAACCATTAGCTGCTCTAAACAAGTCCAGGAGTCTGAGTATCTCATTTTTCAATAGCTGTGCCTTTTTTGTTTATACTTTTCACATATCACCCAATCCTCACTCTAATTCGGCTCTCAACCAAACTGTGCACTCTCAATTGAGATGTTCATTAGTAAAGATCTCGGATATTAAGAGTTCCCATGTAAGACGTGAAATGCTTATTTTTTGGTTTCATAGGTGACGTTTGTTTGATCTTTGAAGCCGATAATGTAACGTATGTATGCATCCCCAACTTTTCAAATGCCATTTCTTCTTTGGTAGCTCCATTGACCTTCAAAGAATTAAAGACATTATTTAAAAGAATCCATGGAGAGACTTCTACTGAAAGTGTATGCCTGGTTCAAGTTTAGGACTCAACATCTACTCTAGATAAAGTCATGTAGGAGTATCTGTGAGGGATTATAATTGGTACAGGGTGCAAGCTATGATTGTTCTTATATTTTGGTGGAAACTTGTAAAATGAGATGGATAACAAGGGTTTATGATTTAAAGCTCAAAAGACATTGATGAGATCAGTTTATATAGATATAGATTTATCCTGTATGCATAAATAATTGTGTATATGTATATTTTACAGCATCATTCGTTTGATGCCCAATTTGGTATTGCAGGTCACGCAACTTGCAGCCATTGTTCAGAAGTATCAAAATGCAGTCAATCAAAATCAGAATGGAGAAGCTACCCTCTCGTTACAGGAGCTTCAAACCAGTTGTCAACAGTGAGTTATAGGATCTTACATATGGGTTGAAATGAGAATTAGCGTAGTGTATTGAATAATTATCCATTTCCAAATGGATTAATTTAATGGCAAATGTTTATTTAGAGTCCCCATCATACAATATGAGTACTGTTTCTGTGTATTCCGCCATTATTATGAATGGACTGTGCTTTGTTATGCTATGGAACAAGGAGAGTGCATGATAATCCCTTTGTTCTGATTTTTTGTTTATTCTAGATTTGTGGCAGCAGCTAGAAACCTTACAAGGACCTTAGAGGCACCCACAGTAAATGATCTTGGTTATACAAAGCGATATGTACGTTGTCTCCAGGTAATGCATCCACTGCTGTGATTCTAACAATACGTAGATTATTTCACTTTATTGGATTGTACTTGATGGCGCTCATGTGTACAAACAGATTTCTGAGGTTGTAAATAGCATGAAAGACTTGATTGATTTCAGCAGGGAAAATAGAACTGGACCAATAGGTATGCTTCTGTTACGATTGATTTTAGCAGTTTTCATGAAGTATTAGATTTTGGCTGTCTTAAAATTTTGTGGGAGTATGTTAATTCTTGAGTGATTTGGGCTAGTAAGTGTGTGGATTTCTGATTGGTTGTTTTGCAATGTGGTCATGAAGGGCTAGAAATAGAAAAAAGTTATTGTAATGACTTACAAACAGAATGGCTAATCAGCTTGAACAATGATGTTCCCAGCTAATTGAGACAATCTATGTGTGGTTGACAATGAGTCATGAAGTTTTTGTCCTGTCTTTTAAATCTCTCATTTTCTACTCGGAGCTCAGAATAATGCTAGAAATAAACAAAATGAAGTCCTTCGTAGTGGGGGAATTTGATTGTTCGCATTATTTAATGATGTAAACAGCTTGAAAAGTATTACACACATACGATGGTTTTTAAATATGTTCAAATCAAATAATCCATGGTGTTTATGAAAGTTGATATCTAGAATAAGTCATGAGAGAACAGAAAAGCTTGAGTGGCTTTCATTCACTATTCGTTTTGTATTAGTCCATGGTGTTTATGAAAGTTGATATCTAGAATAAGTCATGAGAGAACAGAAAAGCTTGAGTGGCTTTCATTCACTATTCGTTTTGTATTAGAAAAACTTGATAACAGAAACGCCACACAGAATTCCAGAACTATATTAGGATTTATAGGGGAAAGCCTTTTCCAGATTTTTTTTTAAAAACTATGCAGGAATACATTTTCTCTTACTCTGCTTCTTCACTTTTTTTTTCTCTCCCCAAATGAGTATTTTTTCTTGTATTTATTAGCAGTTATTACTGTTACACATGTCTTTTTCTTATTTTAGCTCCGTTACTAATAATATTGGCCACTTCAGTTTTTTCTGATGCTAATTAATTCTGATTTCCTACAATTGCTAATGGTCCTTAAAACCTTGGCATGTCCCGTTTATGAAATCCTATCAATCTACATTACCACTCTTTGTTTTCTGGAATTTTTAATTAGGAAATAACTTCATCACTTTGGACAAATATATTATTTGCTATCTTGCCTTTGTATGGTTTCAACATGTAACCATTCACAAATTGTTGAAACTCCTGTCCTTTTATGGCTAGAAAATGCAAAATGCCATTGGAAATCACTTTAATGATCCAATATGGTCATGTCCATCTAAATTACCGCTTTCTTGGCAATAAAATGGAATCCTGGTTGGAAAGCTAAGATTGTTTCCCTTTGACCAGTTCGTTGTTTCTATTACTCTGATGTCGGTTGATGGATACCCGTCTTCACCTTTGAGTGACTTCACCACTGATTCTTTCTTCTCTTGGCATTAATAACACTCTCTTTAGATATTTAATTAAGGTGTTTTTATTAAGCCTCTTCTTAACTTGTACTTGAAGTCACTTGGTGATGTACTGTGTAGGGGATACTGCATGGAGTCCCTACATTTAGTCAATACTCTTTAAGTTTTCAATCCCAATCACATTGATTCTCAATGACAATATTTATCAGAATCCATTGTAGGCTTGTATTTGTTGATCCTACATGACCATTAGCTTGTTCATTTGGTAGGACAGCCAAGCCTTGTTGTTATTTAGCTATACAGAAATTTTACCATTGAATAATCTGAATGGTTCTGTAATGCTTCGTGATAGATCCACACTAGCAATGATTTGCAACTAATCTGTATTTCTTGCCTGTTTTAGCAGTTGCTAGTGTGAATGGCCGGTTTGTATGTCATCCTTGTCCCCTTGGTTGGTTGTACCTACAGCTGGCATAAACAATTTTGCAAAACTAAAACATGTCTTTTGTCAATGTCAGTTACCAAAGTCCTGCTTGCCATACCCTTTGACTGATAACATTTCCAGAAGAATGACCTCTCTCTCCTCTTTTACTTTGATGATGGTGTCTTTTTCATGTCTTGGAACACCTTCTATGTACTCTATTGCTCTTTCCACATCTAGTGATCCTGTGATTCATTTCTTCTGGCGAACTTTTGTGATATAAAAAACTACTTCATCTCGTTCAACTCCTGGTCTAAGTCAGCAGGGATCCTTTTGATTGTTTTTATGGTGGAACCAAAATTTTAACATCTGGAAAGCTGTCAGGCACTTTAATTGATGTCTTGACTTGATCCTAGAAAAATAGTTGGTTGCTGTATGCTCTCCAGGGGTATGGAGAATTGCAAACTTGAACTCTTGAAGTAGCAACATACTCGACCTCTTGCTGTAGCAACATCCATCTCGCTAACTCTCCTTTAAAGTCCTGCTTGTTGGTCAGGTACAAAAGGGCCAAAGAATCCACCTGAAATGTGAATTTTTTTTCCACTATATAATGTCGGAATAAGTCATCCCCAAGGCTTCTTGTTCTGCTGTAAAATAGCTGCTGTTGAATTTTTGTTAAGTTTCATCTAACATAGAATATGATTGAACCATTTTGGTTCGTGCTCCATCAATACGTGTCCAATAGCTATACCTGCTGTGGCCACAAGTTCATTTGTTCTATCTGATGGTTGGTCTGAATAAGAGAAATATTTTGCTGCATTAAATCATATGACGAACGTTTTTCTGCGTGTAGTATGGTGAAATCTCCCAGATATTGTAGTACTCTGGTGTGCCATTGTATCTTTCCTAGAACCTGCTTAATTTCCGAGCATTTGACAGACATGGTGTTTCCAAATTTGTTCATACCAATCACAATTCTATACTTACATGTCCAAATAGCATCCTACAAATACAACAAAACACAATTTGGCTGGGTTGAGACTTACCTTTATCTTGACACATTTCTGGAAACATTTCACCCACTGATCAATATGCTCAGAAATTGAACTAAATAGAAAAAAATCATCAAGAAAAACCTTCATTACGTCTGGGTGAATGGTTCAAATTATCTGTTCAAATGACCTGCTGAAACATGCATGGGATCAGGCAAAGGGTCTCTACAGTTTTGGATTCTTTAGTTAAATCAGGTCGAATAAGATTTTTAAAAACTTACTGGTACTGTCTTCGAACTGAAAATAAAGAATATAGCCACAGCACTTCCCATGCTGTGGCAAACAATTTTCGCTTCATCTCTTTGTTGTGCTGCTCGCATTTTATATCTTCCAGCACTCCTTTAGTGAATGGTAGACGAAACGGTATGGCTGTCTTTAGTTTTCAATATCCAGCATAGATTGCCAGTTTCCCTTTCTTCTACTTTGATATTATTCCATGTTCCCCCTGAACTCTATTATTTCGGAAGGTATGGTATATGCCTCCCTTTCTGAGTCTTGCAGATCCCTTTTATGCTCACCCGTTTCTGATTTCCATCTACTTAAAAGTAGGAACTGCTATTAATGCCTTAATCAGACAAATTGGATTCATTTGTGCTGCTGAATTCTTAATGATTACTTACAATCTAGTGCCTAACTAGCTTGAGTTGGACGTTTTTGAATTGACATACATAATCCAAGTTGTTCTCGAAGTCATGGAAATTCCAATTTTCTGTCAAGTCATCATGATAGTATTGAGGAGTTTCAACTGCTTATAAACCCATAATTTCTTCTACATGCAACTCGTAAGTGACTTAAGTTTCTAACCCTTGCAGAAAGCCTACAAAAATTCCCTCGTCGAACTTCAAGTTTGGGTGGTCTTGGTAATCAATCAGGCCTCCAAGTCCCCCCATTGGAGCAAAGTATTAATGATATCGGAACTACAATCACAAGCCCTACTGATAGTCGGAAAAACATTGTCATGACACCTCCACATGCTGCAACCTCTCCTGCTGTGAGTGGATCAACAAATGCTATGCCACAAATACAAGCCCCACTGGACACCGCACCAAGAGTTCATCAAAACTCAGTACCACCTCTACAAGTTACACTTCCAAACAGTTTGACCAGTGATGACATTAATACATCCAAGTCTCTGGCTCCCAATTCTCTGCCTTCTTTGCAACAGCCTTCTTTCAGCTCTTTACGGCATCGGCGTTCATCTTTGGTTGCTGGAGGACAATCCTCACCTACAAGCAAATTCTCTCCAATGGTTCACCAGGGTTCTCTGAGTTCTCCTGTCAGTTTGCCACATCATTCCTCTCAAGTTAATAATGCAAATGAGGTCTCCAATGCTGGTCATGCTCAGCTGCAGGAAATGGCAATTCCACCTCAGCCAAATGTTGGTGGGTCTACACATCAGGTTCCTGGAGGAACCTCAGCTACTAAAATGAACTCGGGATTGAACGGAACTATGGTGTCTGGGACAGGGCAAATGGTAGTTAAGGCAGATGCTTTGGGAAATTCTACCTTAAATGATGCTTTAGTAAGTGACAATGATAGTGGTGGAAACATAGCAGTGAGCAGCAGCTTTAGTGATGACTTTGCGAATCCGAGCTTTATGACAAGCAATGAGAATGGGATGATGATGAATCTGGGAGCAGCATTATCGTTGAACCAGGACAGTTTGATGGATGATGAACTGCTACAAAGTCGCTCATCGATGGCTGATGAGCATGGTTTATCGATCCATGACTCAAGTTTTCTGCAAGATTTTGGAGCTAATGATATATTGAGCTCAGGTTTACCTTTCTGGTTACCACCATCTCCTTAACTTGGGGGATTCCGATGAAGAGAATGTTGGGTCTGAACATCTGACAAGAGAAGTCCAATCATGGATGATGTGGCACTGAATGATTGATAAGGGGGTCCCCATGTGTGTCAAAATCATAGCACAATCAAGTCCATTACTTTGGGGATACATAGAACTGAAACTCTCTTAAGATGCAACAGAGGGGTATGTATCAGCATGCATACAGCTGTGTATGTGTGCATCCAGACATGCCAGTGAGTGAATGAATTTCATCCAGTACACCCTGACGTCAGAACATTCAGATAATGGAGCCGTTTATCGCTTGATCTCATCTCCATTCATTCAGTGCCACTGCAGATACTTGATGAGAGGCTTTGGAGGAAGTATATGTATGTATACATATATGGGTGGTCATTCATCGGTATGTCTATTTACTGTAAACTAGCTCAACTGGTCTATGATATGCCAAGTCTGCAATCAACGGTGATAGTATGTGAATTGATGAATGCTCCCATCGATTAAACAGCTTCTGGGTACTGCTGCCATTGCAACTGCCTACCCATGGTGATCGTCTGCACATCCTATTAACCTCCTATACAAACGAGTTCATTACACCAAGCTTATTTGTTGTAAAAGAAGTGAAGATCTGAGTAATTCCTCAGTCTGAAGGAAAAGCTCATACTGAGGAACAATTTGAATTGCGAAAAGCTTCCATTTAATACAATTGGGTTCAAACACTGGGAAGACTGAAGCTTGAGATGTTGTAGGTGATGATAATAAGGAAAAATCTTTCTGAGAAGTTGGTGCGATTCTCTGTCACTGTTCTACCATGCTTCATTATCGAACTACAAGCAGTGCCAACACAAGGTCCAATTTTGACAGTGTTCTGTTCTTGTAAATTTGGTGTTGTATTCTAGTTTCTCTCTTGCTGGAGTCCCACATGTGCAAAAAACAGCAGTGCTACTCAAAGATTAGTTGTTTCAATGATGGTTGTATTTCAGCACCCAACCCAGTTGTGCTTTATTTTGGTACTGGATCATGTAACATGTAAGGCACCCATTGGGGCCCTGGTTGGCACTTGCAGATTCTGCTTTGGCTTGCATATACTACTTCAGGTGTAATAATGCATCTTGAGGTGAAGGTGGGGGCAAGAGGCAGGATAATGGAAGTTTAAATGGGTTGTTGAAGCAGTTATGGTAACAGTAAAAAAGGCTTGATGAATGGTCGATAAAATGCTGCTTAGCACGTGTAATTGGACAAGAGATGGCAGCTCAGCTCAGTTTTCATGGAAGAAGCTCTTCGGGATCGGCAAACTGTCGCGCAACTTTTCCAGAGGCTCCATGTGGAGCTGCATCACCGGGTTGTCTTCGTGATGATGACAATGACAAAGACAATGACAGTAATGATGATGCTGATCTAAATCTTTTTCGGAGGTGCAGCAAACAGATTCATATGATGCAGGGGCCCTCGTCGATGATAATAATGTCATCTTCTGCTACCTAAACTATTTGGAAGAGCTTGGCCAACTGCCAACTGCCGGAGGGCATTAAGTCGGCATCTTCTGATTGGCCCGATCATGAAGGGGATCTTGTTTGCCTTAACTTGTGCACATCTGGATCAATGTACCAAACCCTTTTTTAACTTGGGGGAAAAAGAATCTGTTGATCGTCATGAGCTATGCGTGTGTTTCTCAGTCAATTTTAAAGTCAGCTGTAGCCTAACCATCTTCTACATTTTTTCAGCGGATAGCGCAGGAGATTTGGTAGGTTCTGATTAGCTGGAGATCCGTCTCTACCCATTTCAGCTTTATTTGAAGTGCTCTGAGGATGCGAAGTCAAGAGCAACTGGTTGTCAGAAAGGGAAAGAGGGTTAGGTAGTGGAGAAGGGGTTTGGCCTGAAGAAGAAGATGATGCTTTCCTCTTGGCATTTGGATGCCTTGTTTCGAGAGTAATTAGCCGACAAGATTTTCATCGAGCATTTTCCATTAAGTTGTTTTTGCAGCATGTGGCGGTTATGGCCCTAGGTGGGGTTGGTTAGATGGGAATCAGGTCAAATAGCGAAACAATGCAACATGCGATTAAAGAAAACAAAAGCTCGAAGACATTCCTTCTTCCTTTATCCCAGTCACATCTTCCTTTGGATGAACTACCCCAAATGCTTCCTCGATGGAAGAAAAACTAACTTAGCGAAGAAACAGAAGCCTGATTCCGATCATGCGTTGACAATTTCCCGTAATTCTCGTGGATGCAGATGCAACTTAGAACCCAAATATGTTTGTCAAACTTAATAATCACCAGGAATAGGAGCGGGAACAGTTAAAATGGGGGTTAGCTATAATGGGACTCTAGGCATTGAACATCTCAGGACTTGTATGTAAACCCATAACAATCTTTTGTAGAAGTTGGGGTATATGATCATTCATCATCTCCTATGAATAATATCCTTCCTTTCTATCGAAGTTTTACATGACATGTATACGAGGCACACTCTTGTAAGAGTAAGATGAGGAGATGAACCGCTGATAAACCCCCTCACAATGCACCCTCCACAGCCTCTTTTAGGTATGACACCTTGTGTCTGGAATTGCCAACCAAGAGAAACAATTGCATAACAAATAGCAACCGGTTGACCACATTGGGTAATTGTAAAGCTTATGTTGTTTGCAATTGAGGTTATCAGCCCTAGGTTTGATGACAATTGAGGTTATCAACTTTTTGCTATCATGGGGGAACAATTTCAAGGTGTTTTGATACTCTGACAAGAAGCAACGGTGTCTTCCATTAAAGCCTGATATATTGCAATGTCCAAGGGTTCGATCAATTTGCAATCCTGAGATATACTGCCACCATCCTCTTCAATATATAATCAAACTGTGATCCAGTTAGCATAAAAAAGTAGGGTGAAGTACCAAAATACCCCTTGAAGTTTAGCTAATGGCCCTTTAAGTTCTAAAATTTAAGTTTAGCTGTTTACTAACATGGCCCTTGAAGTTCTAAAATAAAAAAAATACACTTTATAAACTAATTATACTCCAATATACATGGCATACTAATAAAAATACTTTAAATCTAAATTTCTTCTCAATGTGATGATGACTCCGGCTCGAGAAGCATTGGCTAGGGTTAAGGTTGAGGCTAAGGCTATGGTGAGGATTGGGTTTAGGTTCGAGGTTAGAGCTTGGGTTAGGGTTGGAGTCAGGTTCAAGGTTAGAGCTTGGGTTAGGGCTGGGATTAGAGCATAAGTTAGGATCAGGCTCAGGGTTAGGATTGGGTTACGGTTTGGGCTAAGGGTGGGTTAGGCTTGGGTTAGGCTTTATTGGGTTGGAGCTTGGGCTCTTTTCCAAAACAAACTTGGGACATATATCCCAAATTCACTTTTTAAACATTTGTATACTCTCTAAAGTTCAAATACAAGAAATAGTAATGACAAATAGAAAAGAAAACAAACTCGCAAGACATTCTCTAAAAGAAATAATAAAATGTATTAAAGACCAATATGAATTTACGTGCGCATGCATACATGTATATATGATATGCTGGGCACATATTCATTTATCATCACAAACAATCTTTTCACGTTCCTTGGAGATCTCTATGGCATCATATAAGCTCGGATCGATACCACAAGCATCAAGGATTGACTTGGCCGAAGGATGATCTGCGAAATCTTTTTGCCTGAAATCCATCAGCATACTTCCACCTTTGGCTATCACAAAAGTTGCCCCCAATTGTCTGGAATCGCCATACAATTACATCCCCCTCATCAATCCAAATGAGATAAATCTCAATAAGAATGCAAATGTATAAAACATGTGTTTTTTGCTATTTATGCTTTCATGGGATCTAGATCCAAGGTTCCTATAATCATCATACAGTACGCAACACATAAATGTTTTGCGACTTACAAATATCAAAATGTTTTCTTCTATTAACTTTGCTTATCCTTCAATATGCATACATATTTGTAATGTATATAATGGTAATGTCTCCAATTTGATAGATTTTTTTAAGATTTTCATTGCAATTTACAATTGATTCTTCTTCTTCTTCTTCTTCTTCTTTTGTTTTTTTGCCATGTTTATATTCGTTCCTAGTGCGAAATTTCAATGTGAGGTCAGAACCCACAATAAATTAAGTTCTTAAAAGCACTCAAAATATGAGTAAAAATGGAAGTAAACTCAATTGGTGGCAACCGCAAAGAGATATCCATAGCATCACATGCGTATATTACACGTTTTAGTGACCATAAAAATGACATATGCCATGTATAACGTGAATGCCCCTTACAAGCATAGATTTTTCAAAAAGTTTTATTTTGATGTACCATTGATTCTTCTTTTTCTTTCAATTGGCCATACTGTTGCATATATAGATTAAGTGATTATGTTACTAGAAACAATACCTGTCACATATAAGGTCATATATCCTTTTGAGTAGATTTTTTGAAGATTTTTATTGCGTTTTACTTCCTTGGATTACAATGTTACATGTAAATAATGAATAAGCAGGTAGCCTCACCTTCCATCGCCCTTCAAGTTTCCAGGATGCTTCCTAACTTCCTTGAGAGTGCTTCGAAGTTCATAAAGCATCTTGAGGGAGTTAAGGATCCCCACTGATTTGATTCCTAATGCTTGATGTATCTTCTTTCCATCGTCAATATAGAGCTCTCTGTCCCAGAACCCTCCTTTTAGAAATTCCTCAAACCCAAGATGTTCAATACCTGCACCAAATATGGTTACCGATATATTACAATTGATTCTATTAACTCTAGAACAATCAAATGTTGTGTTTTTTTAACAGCTCCCACAGATATGAAACTGGAGCATTATATACACGATGTACAATGCCTCGTCATTTGACTGTATGAAAACCATACCAATAGCAACGATTCTAACATTGTTTGTTTCTAGAATCGGTGCAATCTTCTTCAGCTCCAAAGCATTGACTCTACACAGCCTGCAACCGAATCTCCGAAGAATGTGCACAACAACAGTCTGAAAACCACAATACATCATGTTTTCAGCATTTCTCGTTACTGAAACATTACTGAAACAATGCATCATGTTTTCAGCATTTCTCGTTACTGAAACATTATTGAAACAATGCATCATGTTTTCAGCATCTCTCCTTACTGAAACATTTCTATAAAATCATGGTTTAAAATTTTCAAGCTTGAATGGATTGATGAATGAAGCAATTTAGTGGATGAGAAGATGAATTAAGCAATTTAATGAAAGAATAGGCTGAATGAATGAACGAAGCTACTGAATCAATGAGTAGATGAATGGGTTTATGGAGTGAATGGATGAATCGAACAATTGAATGAGTCAACAGAATTATTGGACAAATAAAGTGAATGAATGCATTGTGAATGCTTCAGCAGTTTGAGTAAGTTCTTACCTGGCTTTCCCAGAAGGAGCCCACTTTTACCGTTTTAGCATCTGAAGCTCCCTGCACTTTCTCTACCTCGATGTCTTTGATAGCATTAGCTAGGGTAAAGCTTCCGTTTGATGTGGCCATAGCTAAGAAAATGACGAATACAAGTGGAGCAAATTCAGCGAAACAAAGAGAGGAGGAAGAAATGCAGCCGCAGAAAACCCCAAAACTCTACACGGAAATAAAACGAGAGGAAAGATTGTAGCCTTAAAAAACAAAATCTCGGAACCACAAAACCAGAAGGGAGCAAAGCATGGAGCGTTGCCTTCTGAAAAAGAAGGCCCAGAAGAGCAAGAAGAACCCGAGATTGGAAGGGAAGGCGAAATTCTGGAAACTATCAGAAGAGACGGAGAGAGGATGTGAAAAGAGCAAGAGATTGCATACCTGTGGTGAAGAAGAAGAAGAAGAAGAAGAAGGAGAAGGGAAGGACAGAATAGATAAGATCATACTTCTGGTAGAGAAGAAGAAGAAGAAGAAGAAGAAGAGATATGTTGGTTTGAAAACAAAGATAGTGAGGAGAACATGAAGGAATTGTTAAATATGAGAAGAACTGATTCATATTGGTGTTGTATTATGTTTGTTACATAACCCAAATGTCTCAATTATTGATGTTATCCGCAATAACTTGGGAAAATACGAAGCCAAACGATCTCCATCTCTGGTTTCGTGATCGAAGTTTCGGCAAATTCCCATTTGTCTCGATGTCAAATTAATTTCGAGCGTTTGTAGCCGTTGAGTGTTCAATTCAATGGCTAGCAATAGGATATATAAATGGGAAAAGAATAGCATCAGGTCTTTCAAAACATGCTAACCTTTGAATCTTCTGAGGGTCCAAATGGGAATGTTTATTAAACGATAACAACTACCTTCTACTTCAACGTGACCTTTCTTTTCAAATTGGAAGGCTTCATGGAAACTAAAATGGCTCCGAATCTCAAGATCACGATGCACGGCTTTTCACCTAATCGGATTCACCCATAGCAAACTACAGTATTGTTCATGGAAGCATCAAGGATCGTGATAGTTCAATATATAGGCAACCATGAGACCATTTCGCAATTTGGCAGGGAGTACAGTGTGAACTTGTACGCTTGCGCTGCAACGCATACTTAGACCCAACATCTATTGACCCACTTCATTCTTGGTGGTTGCAAAGCTGATAACACACATAAGCTCCTATGGCTTTAAAAGATGGCAACAAGAGACTAATTGCACCATGTATTGCTTACTACACACTTGGATGATGATAAAAGAAAAGGGGTAGCAATATCTATCTGTCTGTCTATCTTAGAAAGGTATATCACCACCATTAACATGCATTTTAGACCAGATAGTATATGTGTGTGTGTGTGGCAATGTGGGTACCAAACATGATTTATGCTAGTGTGATTTCTAATCATCTGCTCTAGTGTAGATTAACAGAATACATGTGTGAGCAACACATTGTTTTCGCCACCGGTTTCGCCTTTTCAATTAGTGACATTGTGCACTTCCTGCAAAAATGTTGATGCTAATTAGTAAAGCAATCCTTACCGCTCGTGCCCTTGTGCACTTCGTTCGTGCATCCCAAATGACGCTGAAGTGCATATTACATCCATCAACAAAGCTGTCTGGAAATTGCCATCACTAACATCTCAAACATCCAAAGAGAGTATGTAATCACACAAGGCTCAGATGCATTAAGTAGGCAGCGATTGAAATTATTTCTTTCCTTGGCATGTCATTGGCCTGTTTGAACCAGAAAGCATGGGGTACTTCGGAGAGTCTATTCTAGTGGATTTTCATCAAGATTAACTAGTTTTTACAGAAGGCATGTACAGCATAACGAGGGTATGGAGTGCTTCTATACAGCAAAGTTCGTACCTTGGGTTTTCGTGATCATCAGTTGTGCTAAAGAGCTGCAAACTCTACATATTTGGCAAACTTGTCTGGTACGTATGACTCTATTTTGAATTTAGGTGGCTCAGAATGTCTGCTAAGACAGCATGGTGCTGATGACAAATATTTGATACCAATTACCGTGGTCAAACCTGCAACAATTCATCAGGAAATGCATTAAATAATCCATCTATGATGAAAAATTAGTTTAATACATAAAAAATCAAGGTCATACAGCTTTTTTTTTATGATATTTACTGAATTGTGTATCGAACTAAGATTCCATAAAAATTAGACTTTAAATTTCCCCTCTTTCATAACCTCTCCATTCTATGTTGAGAGAAACAAACATTGTCAGATTTGGATCTAGGGTCTTTCCTCATGGATGCCAATATCAAAATGAACTCCATGCAAGAAGATAATGATGAAATTAAAGGTAGTGAAAGCTGAGAAATAATACCCTTGTGAACACGACCCAGCAAAAATCGTTCCCCCCTCCACCACTGCAGGGGTCTTGATTTTATCCTTGTGCTTCGTCGAAGTCCCTGGTCCCATTTTGTACCAGCTCCTATTGTATCAAAATAGTTCGAGAAGATTCAAAAGATTTTTTATTCACATAATCTCATGAAACAATTTGAAACCTTATGCAAAGATCATCTCCACCCCCTCAATGAGGGTTAAAGCAAGAATATACTAGGAAAAACATTCAGCAGGGCACCTTCAAGACTGTCATGTTGATCGATCACAAGTTTTTTCTTCTGAGGTTGATATAATTTCTTATTTTGTTCTGGATTTGAGTCACTTCCATCAGAAGCAATGCAATTGATTTTTTCTGTCAGATTCACAACTGGTTCCTGCAACATGCTCTCAGAGAGTAACATGAACAAGGACCTAAATTTTGCTAGAAACCAGAGTCTTAATGTGATAAAACATCAGTTACCTTTATAACAGGGCTCTTTTTGGTTAAATGGGTTTTTGTCACCATTGGTGAGCAATGTATTTCCACACAGGTATCTAACACCATTGACATATCAACAGGAGGACCTATTGTGACATCGAAATCAGCTTCAAGTTTTCGCTTACCACTACTTTCCATACAAGCATCCTTGTTTGATAATGAAAAACTTGCAAGCGGATTTGATGACGGCATTGGAGAAGGGAAAAAAGTTCTCCTCAGTGCAGTATTTCTGTAACAAGGTGTCACTTGCATATTGATATCATTCACATCATCATCATCATCATCATCCTCATCTATTTTTTTTTCATGGCCATCATTAACACATAATATGCAGTTATTATCATGAGCATGAGCTACGTCCTCATTATGATTAGCACCATTATCAGTTCTGTTCTTGACATGTATTTCTCCATCAATAATCTGCTTAATCTTCAGACCGTCAGGTTGTTTCGAGTCCTTCACTTCATCTTTAGCTGTCATGGCGTTTGTATCCCTGCTGTCAGCACAAACATTGTCCTGGTTTGAGTCAACAGCAGGGAATTTATAACGAGATAACATGACATCATCATCTCCTGCACCAATGCTCTTATTACGATTGACATCATCATCAACATTTTTCTCGACATGTATTTCCTCACAAGCTATGTCTATATTCTGCACAGTCTCCGTATCCTGCAGTTGTTTTGAGTTTGCATTCAGTTCATCTTCAGCTGGTATAGCATATTTCCCCACTGTTAGTGCATAAAGTATTCCAGTTTAAGTCAGTGACAGGTAATTCACGATGAGCTGAAATGTCATGATTATATCTTGAACAAATGATCAAACCTCTGACATCCACTGCCACTTCATCCGATTCCACAACAGAAGAAAATTGGGATGCATGAAACTCATCCTTATTGTTAGTTAGCTTTTCATGGATCTTTTCAAGTCCGGAAATGAATGTGAAAAAGGAAGAATCAGTTTCACATTCTTCTTCAAGCAGTTCATCATCAAGCGATAGTAGGTCCTCTGTGCAAAAGGGAATTTCATCCGAGAACCACTTTAACCTCATTCTCCTAGAAACAACGAAAATGTTCCTTCAAAATGAGATGCTCATGAAGAACTTCAAGCAATGTACACATCTGATGTCTAGTTACGTACCTTTGACTGATTTTCCTTCTGGAGCTTACCCTCTGAGTCTGAGAGTTTGATGTTGCAAAATTTACATCTATTCGCTCACAGCTCTCACCTCCTCTCAATTTACCCATAATTATAGCTTTGGAGGCTGCATTACATTTCCTCAAGAACAAGTTGAAATAGCATTCACAAATCACTATGCCTAGTACGTGAAACTGTATTCACAAATCGATTGTGATTCAGATGCTAAATCAAATTCAGCACCTTTTTGTTCATCAGCAGCTTCCCAGAATTCATGAGTATCTTGGGATAGTTCGCATCCTCTTACTCCTTTGTTATTAAGAGCCAATTCAAAACCTCTGCAAAATCAAATCTCAAGAATGGAAAGGCGTCCCATTTTTTCATCAAATTATGTTTAACTACCATGTTTCGCAATGTTTTGATTACAACACTTCTTAACAAAGTTTAGGCGTGGAACTCTTCTTGAAAATGTTGCATATTGGTTCTGTTTTGAATTCTGCAATTGATAAAGATACCACATCTTGATGATTTGATACATACTGATCTTTTGAGCAAGAGCATGAACGAACTGTTTGTAGAAGCTTTGTGTTTGAAACTTTCCTCCTTTAGAAACATTGGTGTGCAGCTACTACATGATTTATCCCATTGTTTATGGTATTCTTTATGAGAACACTTGAAAATCAGAACCAAGCATAGCGGCGGATTTTATTATGATTCTCTAGCTTTGAGCTAGAAGGGTAATAGAAGACTCAAACTATTCTTCTGATAATTGTATGTGAACTACTTTATATAACACATTCACGAGTAATACATTTGCAACGATCTATGACTCGAATCTGTACTGTGGAGATGGTTGATTATTACCTTATATCCACAGTAAATGGCTTCTTGCTGGAATCTATCTTTGAACTCTTTCTTCGCCTTGAAAACTTGTTCTTCTGTGGCGCAATATTCTCTTTTCCATTGGTAAAATCCTCAGATTTCTTGTTTTCTGATCGTTCAGCTACAGTTCCATCGCCATCTACAATGTTAGCTTTCATGAACTCTCGACTTCCTTTCTTCATGGCTTTAACAATCGCTCTCTGTGTAGAAGCGTGTCCTTTGATATTAAAGACCCTCTAGATCATGTGAAAGAAGGAAGGCGGGACAGATATAACAACATTCACTTCAGAAGCATATGCTCCTTCTATAGATAATCCGAAGCATACGACAGGGATATACATAGATATCACATAATTCATCTTTATAGATATATATCTGTAATATTTGATATCCATTAGACAAAATACTTTTTTGTTACCTCTTCAGTGAGAGGACAATTTATGTTTTCAGACTGCAGATTGAATAAGTTTTCAAAATCGGGATTTCCTGGATTATCAGCTGATATCTGTTAAATGCATCGAAGGAAAATTTCAGTGAGAAACATGAAGAACTGGGGAGAAGATTCACGGTGTTCAACAAAAATTTAGTTTCCAATGCAATCTACGATTTATCACAGGAGCCATAAGCTGCATAACCAGATTTCCATTACCTCTTTCTTAAAGATAGTGTCAAATTCTTTACTTTGACGTTTCAAAATCTTCCTGGTATCTGGAATTTCTTCCCATGTTCCCTGTGCAAAGTCACAAGGGAAATATCTTCATAAAAAATTACTTTTAAAATTTATCACAGAAGCCATGAGCTGCTATAATAAGATTTCCATTACCACTTCATCAAAGATACTGTCGAAATCTTTATTCTGATGATTTGAAAACTTCCTGGTATGTAGAATCTCTTCCCGTGTTTCCTGTCCACAGTTACAAAGGGATGGTGAATATAGAACTGAAGAAGATGATAGAGTAAAATCCTTCTTATATGAGCAACATAATCTCAAATATTATCAGTTCCTGTTCTCAAACCGAATAAAGTAAAACAAGCAAAAGTTCTCAGATTCATAAGTATATAGATAAACGTATAAGTTATCGTATTTGCATAACCGCTTTCACAATCTGCAGCAAGTATTCCAAACAATATATAGCCAATTCGACTTATAGAAGAATAGCTAACATACATTTCATGCTTGTTTGAGCAATGTCTTGTTAAAAATAACAGTTTTTGGAGTGACAGAATCACAATGTTCAACAAATTAATTTTTTTAATCAATCTCCAATTCATTACAGAAGCCCTGCACTGCAATAACAAGATTCCATTTACCTCTTCATCGAATATACTGTCAAAATCTTTATTCTGATAGTTCAAAAGCTTCTTGATATGTGGAACCTCTCCCCATGTTCCCTGTCCACAGTTACAAAGGCAATATCTTCATAAGAAAAGAACAGTTTCCAGAGTGACACAAACACAGAAGAAATGGGAGACGATTCAAAGTATTCAGAAAATTAATTTCCGATGTAATCTCGAATTAATCACAGAAGCCATGATGAGCTGTGAACAATATTTCCATTACCTCTTCATTGAAGTTACTGTCGAAATCTTTACTTCGATGTTTCAAAAACTTCCCAGAATGTGAAATCTCTTGCTGTGTTCGCTGTCCAGAGTTACAAAGGCACAAACTTGTTAAAAAGAAAAGTTTGCTGGGTGACCGAAAGACAGGAGGATTGGGGTGAAGATTCTTAATATTCAGCAAGTTAATTTCAATATGCATCTCAAATTCATCACAGAAGCCAAAGAACTGCTAACGAGATTTCCATTACCTCTTCATCAAAGACATTGTTGAAATCTTTACTTCGATGATTCAAACGCTTCCTAGTATGTGGATTCTCTTCTCGTGTTCCCTGTCCAGAGTTACAAAGACACAAACTGGTTGTTGGAGATCTCTGATGAGAATGTAGCTTCCTGGACCGTTTTGAGGTAAACCTTAGAATTCGACCCTATGATTTGTCTCTGGTTATTTTAAACAGAATGCATATTCTTGTCATGATCCAGGATCATATATCCGGAAGATAATGCTAATTGCTTACAAAAAAAGAAACTTTCTCAGGTATAACGAAGAACTATTTCTCTGCAATGCAGCTGCATTGAATACCTTTGTCTTTCCTAGCTCGGAATATCATGGAAGAAAAAGGTTTTCCTTGATTTTTCAGTCCAATCCACGATTACATTGCATTATAAAAGATAAAGCCCGTACAATGTATATTGCAAGCTTCCATTTACCTCTGAATCGATGATCAGAACCAGGAAATTGATCTATTGAAACACTTGATCAGAAGATCGATCCATGGAAACACTTGTTTAGCTGAAGGTAAACATATCTATGGCCTATTATACAGCCAGAGAAGAAGAGAGAGACAGGAGAGAGAACGGCAAGATTTCCCATTACATCATCTGATGAACGTAAGGGAACATAAAAAAGGAGCAGAAAGGAAGGTTTTACGAAATCGTCCATTATCCTCGGAGATTTACGATCTGAACTAGCACACGCCGCAGGTTTACTGAAAGGCAAAACGATCGAGGATCGGATCGGATCGGGAATCGCCGTACCGAATGTAACACACTATTCCGCTCATGATCAATACAACAAGACGCCATAGCAAAGCAAGAGATGGCATCCTCCATCGGAGTATTACCGGTGTGAGGCGGGGGAAGGCGTTTACCGCTAAATCGGAGAGGAGGCGATGGAGCTCTTGGAAGCCGTGCTCGGTGCGCCAGGACGTGAGAGAGCCGTCTTCGTCGTTATCATCGTCGATAACGTCGTCATCTGGACGACGTCGATGGATCATCGCGTACTGAAGGAAATCCGGCATCGGAGGATGCCAAAGAAGACGCTACCTTGCTTCTACACCATCTCTTCTTCTTCGTCTTCTTCGTCGTCTTCTTCTTCGTCTGCTGCTGCTGATTCCTTACGCCATAGCCGCCATAGCCATCGTCTGCGTGCACCGTGTGCATGAGAGAGAAACGTAGAGAGAGAATGTGGGGGTGAAAAGTAGAGAGAGAATATGGAGGATTTTCTAAAAACCCTATTTACAAAAATGCAAAAAAAAAAACAAAATTACCTAACCAAATTATAACTCTTGTCTTTTACACCCAATTCATTCCGTTAGTATAACATTGATCGATTTTATTCCTGATCGCTCTTCCCGCTGATCGATCTTAATAGACTCCTTAATCATATTTGAGTAACAAAATTTAGCCATTTGAATATTTAATCGATTGATGTGACGGGTTAGTCTAGTCTTAATCGATCAATTGATTGATGTTAATCCATTAATTAGTTTGATGTTAATCAATTAATTAGTTCGATGTTAATCCATTAATTGGTTTGATTTTGATCTATTAATTATTTTGATGTTAATCCATTAATTAGTTTGATTTTAATCTACTAATTAGTTTGATGTTAATCCATTAATTAGTTTGATGTTAATCTATTAGTTAGTTTGATGTTAATCCATTAATTAGTTTGATGTTCATTGAGCTCACAATTCATTGAATGTTAATTTTTAGAACTAGGCGCTAATTTGTAGCTTTTAGTTTGAGTAAGCGTTAAAATGTCATTTATAGTTTTGTCGAGCGCTTTTTGGTAATTTTCCCTTTAAATATGAAGCATACATATTTTACGTATACCGTATTCTACGTATGTAATAACATTGGTGGTGATACAGCGGATGTACCTGGATTTGGCATTTAAGCAGCTTGCTCTCTACACCACCGACTCATCGAAGACTGACCCAATTGAGTCGTTCCCATATAAGAGCTTCACGCCAGCAAATGCGTAACTTCACATAATCAACATGTTTGCTAGCTTATGAGCTCTTTAGGGTTCTCGAAGCTTAGGGATTGATCCAATGTTGTGTCGATAACGTGCACAATTGTGAGCGAGTATAGAGTCTTTGGTCGGAAACTATCGAATAAACCAAAGCTTCGACACGGGGACGATTAGTTCTGATGTCATTCTACAAGACAATTCATTCCAATATCATTCTATCATGGACTGTATCCAAGCCACGACAACATGCAACCAATGAGGTTACAGACCACAGATCATGGAGATAAAAATTATATGAATAAGATGTAGTGTGCCACATGTGTATTATGCATATATGTGCTTGTACATGTGCATGCATATGCGTATGCGCATGCACATTTATGTGTATGCCCATTACACATGCGCATGTTCGTATACACAGAGCCATCTGTATGTGTGGAGATAAAAAATTATGTGTATACGTATATGTACTTGCACATGTGCATGCCCATGCGTATGCGTATGCACATTTATGTGTATGCCCGTTACACATGCGCATGTTCGCATACATAGAGCCATCTGTATGTGTGCACTAGTACTAATGCATGAGCATGTCGGATGGGCACATGCACGTGTGTGCTGATGTGCATGTGCATGCCATGGGTATGTGCGCCATGCATGTATGGGTATGCGTCATGCGTATGATGCATAGGCAAAACATGCACGTGTGTGGCCGATGTGCACGTGCGTGTCATGGGGGTATGCGCCATGCATGCATGGGTATGTGGTGCCATGGGTATGTGCGCCGATGTGCATGGGCATCGGTCGCTGTCATGCGTCATGTGCATGCATCGGAGGCATGTGTGCATGGCCTACGTCATGGGTATGGGCGTGTAGCATGATGCCTACGCATGCATGCATGGATGCATGCGTCATGGGTATGCATGCCCGCTATGCATGGGTACGGGCATGTGGCATGATGCGCACGCATGTATGCACGCATACATGCGCCATGGTATGCATGCCTGCTATGCATGGGTACGGGCATGTGGCATGTGGCATGATGCGTACGCATGTATGCATGCATACATACATACGCGAACGCGGTCAAAGAAGGTCGGTTAGGAGCCATCGAAGTTTCTGCGCAAATCTTCAGCGACCCATCTCCGTTCGCCATCGCCAGGAGCAGGCCGAGCCTTTCGAAGCGACAGATCAGTCGGAAAGAACCCGGGAAGAAGAATCAGAAAGAACAGAACTCCAAGGAGAAGCCCCGGAAAGGTAAGCGCCGTTTGCTCCTCCCTTTCCATTCTTCCGGTCTCTCGGTAATCGTTCCTCAAATCGTCTTCGTCTTCGTCGTCTTTTTCTTGCGTCTTAGGTCTAGTTTGCTACATCTGACTGAAAATTAGGGCAAAAGCAAAGTAGTAGCCAGAGAAGGAAAGAATCAAAACCACATCTGACTGAAAATTAGGGCGAAAGCAAAGTAGTAGCCAGAGAAGGAAAGAATCAAAACCAGAGATGCTTCAAGATTATGCACAAATCAGTGCCGTAGTGTCGTACCCTAATTCGAGCAGAAGAATCGCCACGACCTCGCCGTCGACGACGACGAAGAAGAATCAAGAGAGCTACCCGGCCGTGGCATCCTCTTCATCGAGGACAGCTTCGATGGAGGAACCTGTTGTATCGATACTGTGGGATATGGAGAACTGCCCAGTTCCAGGTGATGTAAGCGCAGACGAGGTTGCAGGGAACATTAGGATGGCGATCAGGGTTCATCCGGCAATACAGGGAGTAGTGACCATGTTCTCCGCATATGGTGATTTCAACCAGTTTCCGAGGCGACTCAGGGAGGGATGCCAAAGGACTGGTATAAACCTCATTGATGTGCCGAATGGGAAGAAAGATGCCTCGGACAAGGCTATACTGGTGGATATGTTCTTGTTTGCATTGGATAACCCACCACCATGCACAATACTGCTGATCTCTGGGGATGTGGATTTTGCCCCAGCATTGCATAAACTAGGGCAAAGAGGCTATGGTGTGGTGCTAGCTGTACCTGCTGGGGCAGGTGTCTCTTCGGCCCTTTGTAATGCAGGGCGTTATGTGTGGGATTGGCCTAGTGTGGCACGGGGCGAAGGCTTTGTCCCTGCCAAGGCCTTTCTTGCTCACGCCCCGGAAGAGCGATCTGATGGCCATAGCCGTAGCTATAATGCTCCTACTCATGGCATCTCGTGGCAATCCAGCGACGATTCAGATACCTTGTTTGAAGAAGAACATAGCAAATGCATCGTGGGTGGTAGTAGCAGTAATCGCGTCGATGAGCATCGTGTTGGTTGCAGCAATGATGGGCGTAATAAATGCTTCGCCGGTAATGGTGATGATCGCAATAAATGCCTCCCCGTCAGTGGTGATGATCGCAATAAATGCCTCCCTACCAGTGGTGATGACCGCAATAAATGCCCCACCACTACCACCCTTGGTGATGAGTTCAATAGCGTTGACGATGATGGCCAGAAGCCATGCCCTTCTGGCGTTTCAACTGGTTGCTCAAGGATTCAATCCTTTGCTCCAGCACACCAGAAATCTGAAGCATCTGAGCTCTTCTTGAAGCGTAAACTAGCATTTGGTTCGAGCTCGCCGTCGTTGGGTTCAAATCCAAATCACTCAGTGGCCTCTGAGAGCAATAATGGAGAAGATTGTGCTACTTCATGGGTGCAGCCGGGTGATCTTGAAGGATTGAAAAGTCAGCTCATTAATCTTCTCAAGAATAATGGTGGCGAGCTCCCTTTTGTTCGAGTCCCTTCTGAATATTGCAAATTATATGGCCGTCCTCTCTTCCTCTCTGAGTATGGCTCTGCGAAACTAGCTCACTTGATATTACGGATGCAAGATGCCTTGATAATCAAAGGAGAGGGAGGGAGGAAGAAGATATGTTTGAAAGAAGGCATTCGAGTTCTTCAGAGGCCAGCCGCAGGTGACAATAATGGTGGTATGTGGAATGCAAAGAAAAGCAGTGTATATAAAGAAGCTAGAATCCCGATCACCATGCCGCCGCCAGTTGTTAAGGATTTGGATATGCTGGAAGAGGTGATCTTACTACAGAGGAAGAGTGCCAGAGAAGAAGAAGAGTTGGATGATGGAGCAAGAAAGGATGATGGAAATATTGAAGCATTCAAGAGAGAGCTGCAAGAGCTGCTTGTTAGTTATGCATGTAAGATACCTCTGATGGCTTTCCAGAGATTATACCACCAAAGGTACTGTCGTGAGCTAGACCTTGCCTCCCTTCATGTGGATAGTTTGGAAATGCTGTTTGAAAGGGCGAAGGATGTTGCTTCTGTCAAAGAAGAGCGTGAAACAAGGAGGAAATATGTGGTAGCAAGGTGCTAGAAGAACAAAATGGTGAATATGAATCTGAGAATGCTGGATGTCTTATGGAAAAAAGTATGTGGTGAGAGTATTGGAGAGAAGGTCTATTAAGGAAAAGAGAGAATCTGAACCACCTGAGAGTTCTGGATTTCTATGGAAAAAGCACATGGTGAGGATTGCAGAAGGTTTATCAAGGAAAAGAGAGAATGTGTACAAAAATGGGTCTTTCGATAGGCAGACTGAGATTACATGTGGAGTTTTGCTTAATATAGAGTGAAGTTATCAATGCAGCTCTTGTATAAAGATCACAAGTCCTTCGATAGGCTAAAATGCATGAGGGAGGGTTTTTGCAGGATAGGTTAATTAGGGCACATCCAACTCTGCCTTTTGCCATGGTTTTCAAGATGGCACTTGAATAATTCAGCATTTCTTGAGCCAGATGAATTGGATGGGAAGAAGAAGAAGAAGCTATTGCCCAAGGAAGGAATCGACCCTCGTGTATGGTGGAAAAAAAGTTCAGAAAAAGAGTCAATTCATGGAAAAGAACCTTCAGCACCACAACTGGTATCGTTTCGGGCTGGGTGGAAAAAGTGATGGCATGTTCAAACTGTGTTTTCTTTGTGCAGTTGCCAGCGCATTCTGGCATTTTCCGGGTAAGGTCCCGAGCAAAATAAGCTCTTCTACATAGGTTCAATTCTATTTGTTAATATTTATTCTTTTTCTGTTAAGATGGGCTCTTGTGTGTTTGTGTATCGGCGTGGAGCTCCCATGAACTTGTAAGTTCCCAAAGAGTAGGAAAATGCTTATGGTTGCAATGCATTTTCTTATTCCTTCTATGGACAGCTTGGTGGAAATAGAAGAATACTTCTTGCATTCTATTCCATGGCTAAAAGATATCCGTTTACGGAACCACTTTTAGGAAGAGTAGATTGACTTCTGCCATCATGTAAGAAGCTTAGGGCTGGTCCTAAATGTATATTTGGTCGATTGTCGAGCATGGAACACTAATAATACATGCTACTATTGGCTTCTTTTTAAGATCGGTTTATGAAATCATTCCCAACAAGTTTGGCTTCTACATTATTTAAAGTTTACTTAATTATGTAAAACTACATCTGGCATTGGCTTTAAAACATTGTGCTCGGAGGTCTAAAACTACATCATGGACTTTGGCTTGTCAGAGGATGAGGTTCAAGATCTTGCACACACCTAAGGTTGAGTTTGTGGGCATATTGCGAGAGAAGGGTTGAAGCCTTGAAGTTACTTGCTCCTCCCGATTGTCACGATTGACTGTGGTTGATAGCTTGTGATGAGCAGGTGAACTTGGAGAAGCTTAATAGAATATTCTTAACATCGATCCGGAGGCCTTTGTGAAAGTAGTTGCAAAGAACTTATCCCACGAAACATCACCGGCTAATTGTCGCAACTTAGAGGCATAAATAAATAAGACATTCTCTCACGTAACGAACAGGGCTTGCCTCAAAAATCGTTCTGTATGTTTGGGATCCAGAAGAAATCGTTCCGGAAAAAAGCTCATGTAGAAAGAAGTTCTAGAGCTTCTCGAGCTTTTTGGAAGCTTCCGGAACTTTGTAAAACAATCATCTAAATTAAAACAAAATATACGCGTTTCATATCTGAATAGCACGATTACGTATTTGATGCGTCGGTTCAGATTATTTTTGTATAGCAAAGAAAATCACGAGTTCAAATCTCACCATGCCTTTGGCCATGTAGCATACAACATACGCAAATATAGGATTGATCGATGCAGAGCATACTATATAGAGCACTGGATCGACCAATGCAGAGTATAGGGCATTGGATTGATCGATGCAGACTACAGAGCATTGGATCGACCGATGCAAAGTATACAGAATTGGATCGATCGGTGCAGCTTCATTCGGGTTGATCGACGGCATCGGCACCAAGATCGACCAATGTAGAGTATACAGAACAGGATCGATCGATCCAAAGTACACAGAACAGGATCGATCGATCGGTGCGACTTTCCATAACGTATGCAAAGTATACAGAATCGGATCGATCGCTGCAGCTTCATTCGGGTTGATCGACGGTATCGGCACCGGGATCGACCAATGTAGAGTATACAGAACAGGACCGATCGATCGATCGATCCAAAGTACACAGAACAGGATCGATCGATCGGTGCAGCTTTCCATACGTATGTATGTATGTAGTCTGGGATTGGAGGGAATATTCTCCCACTGATGATGGTGGTGATGATGGTGATGGTCATGGTAGTCATGGTGATGATGGTGATGGTCATGGTGGTCATGGTGATGATGGTGACGATGGTGATGGTGTGTGGAACCATGACCACATATTTTCTGACTACTTCTCTTCCTCAAGAGGCAGAGAGAAGGAGCTTCTGTCTTTCCCTTCTCCCTGCTCCCTAAGCTATGGTTTCCTCCGCCTTACACCCTTCTTCTTCGTCGCCCTGCTCCTCCTCTTCCTCGTCCCTGCTTTCCCTGCAGACCCATTCTTTGGCCGCCCTCACCGCCGCACCTCGCTCCCGCTCCAACGGCAGAACCCCCCTCCCTTGCAGATGTGAGACCAAGAATCTGCCCCCTGGTGGAACGCAGTATGTGGGTGGGAAACGAGTAAGTCTTTTTCTCTCAGCTTCCCGTTGTCGCCACAAGTAAGTAGTGTGTGCATCTCTTTGGAGTGCAAGTGTTACTGAGCGTTCTGTGATGTGCCCTTTGTGGAGGAGGCGTAGATCCGTGGAACAGGATGAATGATTTTTTGAGGATGTGTTGGGCGTGATGCTTGATCCATGATTTGGAGCTGCATTTTGAGTGTGGTGTGCGAGTCGTGGTTTCGTCATAGTGACTCGAGGGGCATTGTCATTATGTACCCATAAGTCAGTGATGTGTATGGCGATGCCGAGGATGAGAATGCATTGCATATGGTGCGTGGTGCGCAATGCATAATGCATGCATGATTCATGATTCTGGTGATGAATTTGAGGAGGATGTGCAACGATGACAAGGGTGAGGGGATGATGATGATGAATTTGAGGATGAGGCAGGATTAAGGATGCATGATGATACATGATGCACAATGCTGATGTTTTATGATAATAATAGTGATGCACAATCCATGGTGGCAATGGTGACATGCATGATGCATGACGTTGCATGCTTGATGAGGGTGACAAATGATGCAGGACACACAATGGTAATGTTGATAAATGTTCATGGTCACAATGCTAATGTTTTATGATGTGCACAACAATGATGGGTAACGGTGTTAAATATTCATGGTGATGATGATGGTCTTTGAGTATCAGTACTATGGCATTCAACTTGAATGGGTTTTAGCTTCAACCAATATGTGCTTGGCAGTGATGGTCGTGCCATTAACAGCTGTGCTTGACAGTGATGGTTGTGCTAAACCTAGGTACAGAAGTTACAGAGGAGAGTAACGCACATAACTTCCGTCCAGGCTTAGCTTCCATGAAGGCTCTGATGTTGATGTTGATGTTGTTGTTGTTGTTGATGTTGATGTTGTTGTTGTTGTTGATGATGATGATGATGATGATGATGATAAGGAGGATGAGTGGTCATGAATGACCATGATGGGTCATTTTGCGGCCATGGAAATGCACATAACTTATCCTCCGGACTTAGCTTCCATTAAAGCTTTGATGTTGTTGTTGTTGATGATGATGATGATGATAAGGAGGATCAGTGGTCATGAA
Organism: Azolla pinnata; assembly: GCA_037176905.1. Taxonomy (NCBI): domain Eukaryota; kingdom Viridiplantae; phylum Streptophyta; class Polypodiopsida; order Salviniales; family Salviniaceae; genus Azolla; species Azolla pinnata. Next base: position 32,578 of record JBBBWG010029888.1, read on the forward strand.
TGGCCTTGATGGGTCATTTTGCAGCCATGGAAACGAACATAACTTCCCTTTAGAGTTAGCTTCCATTAAAGATCTGATGTTGATGATCATGATCATGATAAGGAGGATGAGTGGTCATGAATGGCCTTGATGGGCCATTTTGCAGAAAATTCCATGGTCCAAGATTGTTCTGTTCTCCATTATTTGGCCAATCGACGTCTTTTGGGCAGATAGATCAAGATGGTTGTTAGTAGGAGATTTTCTGCTCTCATTTGTAGGCCAATCCATGTCTTATGGGCAGGTGAAGGTAGTTCGAGTCGGGGACAAGTCTGCGAATCTGAGGGATAAGGTGAGCGGAGAGCCAGCGTCGGTGAAGCTGTTGTCGAGGATCCAGCAGCTGCGTTTGCTCACGAAAGCCGAGAAATCAGGGCTTCTTTCAGCAGCGGAGAAGGCGGGGTTTTCCCTGTCCAGCATCGAGAAGCTGGGCCTACTCTCCAAAGCTGAAGAGCTCGGCTTGTTGAGCATTGCCACCGATCCTGCTACTCCAGGCTCCCTCTTCACTCTGGCCCTGCTCCTCTCTGCCTCAGGCCCGGCCTTCGTCTTCTTCGTCCCCGAGGACAACCTGTGGCAAGTTGTTCTGCAGTTTCTCGTCGCCCTCACAACTGTTCTCGGCGGCTCCGCTGCATTCGCAGCCTCGAATTTCCTCTCCACCTTGCAGAAGCCTGAATAAAACAACAACGACGACGAAAATCTCCTGGTTAGATCCCTCTTGCCGTATGCGCTATGTAAATAGATCTATATGTTCAATGATCAGGGATTTCGGCTTCGTTTTTTCTTTTCCTTTCCTCTCTTTTTGGTTTTGCATGTCGATGCATCACCACCAGCTTCCTTCCGGCTCAATGGGAGGAAATCGTTCTCTCTCCTTATCGACTGGCGATGTACGCTTTGTTAACATCCTTCCAGCTGTCTGTGTTTGCTCTTCGAGATCGAGTGAGAATCGCATGCATGGTTAATTTGTGGGAGATCTCACTCGCATCAGTGAATTCCACTAGTCTATTAGTTTGAATTTGAGATCGAGCGAGGATCGTCTGCTTCGATGCTAATTGTGGGAGATCCTGCTTGTATTTAGGTGTGCCCTTGCAAAACTTCCTCCTGATTTAATGGGAAATATTTCGCTTGTTGACATTTTTTTTTCAAGTCCCCTATTTGCACATTGAAGCTCGAGCAAAGATGTACATGCATAGATGCAGGATTTTGCTTGCATTGATATATCATTGCAACATGTTTCGATTCAGTCCTTATATCAGCCATCGATATATCGGTAAGATGATTGGATAGTCATCGATTTTGTGTGAATACAAGTATTCCGTTTCCCTCTGGTATGTTGGATCAAGAGTTCTAGAGATGAAATGTCAAATGAATTGCCTTGTTGAAGATCAACTTGTGCTTTTACCCATATACCAGCGATGTCTCTGATCCTGTGAAATTTTCATTGGAAAACATCACGTCATCGAGAGCAGATCTGCAGTATGCAATTTTTTATTGCATCTAACATTTCTTCTGACTAAATCGTCAGATTTGGGATCTGTCCTCATCCCGGATGTAGAAATGACGGCTTTCTGAAGATCGGGTATGGGTGTGAAATGAAACATAATGAAATCACCTGATCCTAGTTCTCAAGGAGAATCATAAACCCTGAAATTTGTCTTGTTGACACCAGGAGTTCATGATATCATCTTGATGATGATTAAATGGACTCATTGATGCAGTTGCCGGTTTTGGACTACTGTCAAAAAGAAAAAAATCTTGGGTTCAAGTACACATCAATTCATATGTTCTGCGGCATTTTGATGTACAAATTAGAAGCCAAGAACAAAACATGTTGAGAAATGTTGCAGTAGAGATACACCTTGCTTCCTATCTTCAGACCAAATATAGCATAGAAATACCAAGAAGTTTGTATAAAACTACACTCAGCCATTTGCCACAACCCCCCTGAGCAAAGGATTTTAGCATTGCATGATCATAGCAATGGATTTTAGCATCTTTGAAATGATGAACACACAATCGAACGAACTACTGGCAGTCGATTGATCAGTTCCCTCCCTCTGGAACTAGCAATGCATTTCAGCGCATCAGAACATATCATTGCATAAGCACAAACCATCTTTGAAGTGATGAACGCAAGATTCATCTCGGAGAATGATCTCCCGTCGAGTGACTCTAGATATCGTTTTCCCTGCAGTGTGGCAATCGTTGCACATCCGTAAGTTCTTGGTTACATGGAGAGTATGACCTTGGGGTGTGTGAAGAAGACCAAAAGCTATGGCAATCCTTTCAGCATGTTCACATACTGCAACTTCCTTTTCTTCATCATTCACTGGTTTCAAGATTGCCTCAACATTTGCCAAATGCCCTTCATGCTTCAACTTTGAATTCAAAGACTGCATCATCGACGACAAGGCTTCGGTTCGAATCTCACTGGCACAAAATTCGTGCAACACGTTGTTGACCTCGATCGAAGCCCTCGCTGGTTTCCTCACAGTTCTAGTTTGAACCCTCAACATCTCTACCGTCAATGCATCATCTTGTCTATTGGCATTTGCATAGACATCTTTCATCAGCACATACCAAGCTGCATTATCAGGTTCCAAAATAGATAGCTCGCGGAAGCATCTTAGGCCCAGCTCTACATCACCATATGCTTTGCAAGCACTTAGCAAAGCTGCCCATGATGCACCTGATGAAGGGCATAAAGCTTCAAGTGTCCTCTCTGCCTCATACAAATTGCCTGACCTTCCAAGGAGATCTATTATGCAACTATAATGTTGTTCTTTCACAATGATCCCATATTTCTCTCTCATGATCTTCAGGTACTGAATACCATCCATAACCAGGCAAGCATGGCTACATGCTGTGAGTAGACATGTGAGTGTAATGTCATCAGCTTGAACAATACCTTGCTCTTGCATTTCTTCAAAGCATGCCACCGCCATCTCGCCCTTGTGATTCACCGCATAACCTTTCATGATAGCCGTCCATGAGATCACATCTGTGACTTCCAAATTGTTAAAAACATACTGTGCCTCGGCTATTAAACCACAATTCGCATACATGGTAATCAGGCTATTTTCTACAGATAGAGAATGTCCTCCGAGCCCTTTCTTTGTTATCTCGGCATGGATTTCTTGACCATTGCCCAGTGCACCAGAGGTTCCACATGACTTCACGATCGATGCATATGTCATCAAGTCTGGAGATACCTTTTGCAATTTCATTTTCTGGAAACATTCCAACGCTTGGAAACCAGATCCATGGTCACCATATCCAGTTATAAGAGCATTCCAAGAGACAACATTTCGATCAACCAGACCGTGGAAGATATTTTCAGCTTCTTGGAATGCACCGTGTTTTGCATACAGTCCTACCAGAGTGTTGCCAACAAGAAGGTTCTTTTCGTAACCAGTTTGGAGTATTTTCATGTGTATCAAATGACCCTTCGTGAGATCGATGCAAGCACTATCCCCACAAGCTTTCAAGAGACAGCAGAACGTAACAATGTTTGGAGATACACCATCCATCTCCATCCTTTGAGCACAATCTAATGCTTCTTCGCTAAACCCATGATCAGCATAGCCAGAAAGCAACGCAGTCCATGAGACCACATCACGAACTGGTAGGCTTTCCACAACCTCTCGAGCTTCTAACAAGAGGCCGCAACACGCATACATGGAGATCAAGCTAGTATAGAGAAGCGGATCTCCTGAATGTCCCTTCAATACAATCTCAGTGTGTATATTTCTCCCATTGAGAGAATCTTTCAAGATGCCACAAGCTTTCAAGGCACAGGCTAGTGTTACTTCATCTGGGCAGCATGAAGAATTCTCTGGTGATCCATGCATTTGCTTAAAACAAACCAATGCTTCTTTGCTTAAACCATGTCCAACATAACCCGAAATTAGCGAATTCCACGAAACAATGTCGCGATTTGGTAACATGTCAAAGGCATCTTGCGATTCCACCATAAACCCTAATTTGCAATACATGTCAACCAAGGCATTGCCCACGAAGATATCATTCTCGAAAGACTCCTTCACAATATGCATATGGACACGCCTACCCTTATCCACAGCCTTCAATTCAGCACAAGCATTCAGGAGTGTGACAAAGGTGTAACTACTCGGATGTGTACATGAATCTTCCATTTTCTCATAGATATCAAAAGCATGAGATGACTGATTGTTCTTTATAAAACCAGCCATAAGAGCTGTCCATGATTTCTCGTTCGCAAGCGAAAGCTTTAAAAAGGCTTGCTGAGCTCTTGTGATGTTACCACATTCAATGAACATGGGCACAAGGCCGTTCCCAACATCGATCTGACTTTCAAGCCCATTGTAGCATACAAGCCCATGTATCTGTATGGCCAAGTTTCGATCCTTCTCATTCTTGCAGATATTTGTAACAGCGAGTATTCTCTCGATCGAGAATAATCTTGTATATGGATCAGAGCTATCAAATGCTTCACAATCCAAAAGACCATAGAAATCGAGTTTATTCTCATCATTTCTCCGCCAATATGATTTCCCGGAGCGGGAAACAATATGTGATTTATGCTGATTATCTGCAGCATCTGTACTGATTGGAAAATTATAAATTCTGCCCACGACAAGTTTTGAATTTCCAGCAGATCTTTCATGTTCTCCGTGGGAATTCTAGTCAAAATGGAGCACGAATTCACGCTTAGGAGACCTTTTTAGTGGGAAATTTTCATGTGGGATTGTGCTGATTTCTTTCAAAAGCAACAAAACACACCACTGTGATCTATAGAGCAATATTCTTGGAGAGGAAAGGAGTTTTATACCTGGGCGTCAACCAGATGTGGTAGGAACGCAGTTGAATGAGGGAGGGTGGAGGATCCTCCCATAACTGTACCTACAGCAAGATGGTTTTCACAGACAAGAAAAAGAAGTTGAAAGCATTATCCAAACAAGAAACTAACAAGAAGAATGCAAATCAGCACTTTCCATATTTACAAAAGTGGCCCTATTCTTTGTTGAGTAAAGTGATGTATATAGAACGATAAGAATTCAGTGGACGGTGGAGATGAAAGAATAGCTGGCCGATGACCTTATCTGTCGCTTTCAGGGGTTAGGGTTTAGACCTCTTAGGGTTTTTCGAGCGCAATCAAGAGCGAACCAAATGGGAAACATTTGCACATTTTTATCAGGCTGAAATCATCCTTTCAAAAACTTAATGAATTGCTTGAACACAATAGCATCCCATTGGTTGCAATCAAATCCCAAAAAATATGTACCTGTCTGACATTCTTGCTCATTGAGGATAGGACAAGTGAGTTTCTCAAGATATCAATCATTTATTCAACCATTACATCAAGAGAGGTTCAAAGAATAGTATTTCAAGCCATCCATGCGCATCAGTATTGTTAAAATTAGTTCTAGTTCCTGAAATCCACCTATGACATTTCCTTCTGAACCATCAGCATCCTCTTGAAGTATGGTGGCAGAAACCTGGCATTACAAAGGCTTAGAAAGTATACTGAAGAAAGATTCAATAGCCTACAGAAGAAACAATAGAGGAAAGGAAGGTCCGATCAGACTCATCAATTGATGAAGGTCGGTGAATATAACTCATTTAGTCTTAAATATGATGCTTGATTTACTTAGATGTTGGGGTATAGTGGTAGAAATAATCAGTGGGGGAGGGAGGGTTATACATACATTGCTTGCTTACATAAAAAACCACTACATTTGGCTTGTGTCTTAATCGGATAGACTTTGAGACCATTGATCTCCCAGTCAAGCTGTGATCATTAGCAGAATTTTGAGATTGAAGCCTCAGGAACAATGCATAAAGCTTTAAGAAGTGGAGCTCAGATATGGAATGTTCTTCTACCTGTCATGTCATATTAATCACTCGGAAAGGATGCTTATTTTCATTTATTTGGGCTGTCCGATGTCGTGTCAGAAAGCCTGTTATGTTTGTGTGTTGAGTACACGAGAAGCTTAATCCTGTGCAGATCTTGCAATGTTAGAAGTCATCTCCACAAAAAGCTTCCTCCCATCTGACAGCATTTTGGACAAAGTAGTCTTACCCTCTTTCAGATTCTTGATCAAAATCCCATCATTTACTGATGCTGATGGTGATGAAACATCAACTTGTTCCGACACCCCCTTTTTCAGCTCATAGAAGTAGTCTCGAGAACTCTTCAGCTGTTCTTCCAGTTCTCTTGCCTCATCCTCAACCTTAGAAAGAGCACTTGCAAGCTCATCAAATTCACTCCTTGCTTCCGAATCTGCATCTATCAACAGATGCTTTTCCTTCTTTATTTCTTCAAGCTCAGATTCTGCTTGTTGTAAGCTACCAGCCACTTCCTCCCATTTCACCTGAGCACATAGAAGGGCTGTTTCTTTCTGTTCTACCTGAATCGACATATCTTCTATTTCATCCTTAATGTTTTTCAATTTCTCTTCTTGCACACTAATCATAGATAATAAGGTTGCTTTCTCTTCTTCTACTCTTAACAGCTGAAGCATGGAAAAAGCACTTTGAGCAATTTCTGAATCTTCACCGTCTATTTTCACTTTCTCTGTTGAAAGCCTCTCCTTCAATGCTTCTGCCTCAATTAACATCAGCTCTTCTTCTTTGAGCAGTTGATCAAGGGAGCATCTCAGGTTTTCTTCCTCTTTTTGGAGGGTACAGATCTCCTTTCCTTTCTCTGCCAGAACATTGGAGAGGACACTGACCTCATTTTCTATCATCTCCTCCCTGTTTGACCAATCCTGCTTGGACGAACAGAATTTACTAAGAACTTCCCGCAATGCATTTACTTTGTTGTTCTTCTGTTTTAGCTTTAGCATTACAGAGTCGTGTCTTTCCTCTAATACCTTCACTTCTGCCTCTGCTCTCAAAAGTTCAACCAAAGTTCGTGAGGGAGTCAATCCCTCCTGTTCTTGTTCATCAACCATGGAAAATATTTCTGCAAGTTTTTCTTCAACCAAATCAAGCTTTGCCTGGAATTCTATAATAGCATTATGCCAGGCCTTCTCTCTTGATCTAAACAAACAAGAAGCTCTTTCTACATTCTCTTGCATGGTCTTCTTTTCGTCAGCCCAAGCCCCTTTCTCTACACTTGACAAAAGGCATACATCATCTCTGGCCTGCTCAGCATCTCTCAATTTCAGTTGGGTCCTTTCCAGATCCCTCATCAGCTTTTGATTCTCTATTGAGGTCTCATCAATAGCTGACAGCAGTTCTATGATTAATTTCTCTGCCATGGAAGCAAATACATCAGCATCATGTTTCATATTCTCTAGGGCAGCTTCAATTTTATTTACACTGACCGTGAAACTTCCATATCTCCTTTCAAATTTCTCCATCCATCCACTAACAAACTTATCAACATCAAATGAAGAAACCACCTCCTTGCTCAGCATTTTGACTTGATGGGTCATGCTCTCTAAAGCCGCCTGAACCACAGTAAGGGAAACTCTCAACTCGTTTATCTTTATATCGCTTTCTTCTCTAGACCTTTCATAAACGTCCAAAAGATTAGATTTCTCTTGCTGCAATGTTTCCACCCTATCCTGAAGATATTGCATTTGCAAGGTGCAGGCATCCCCATTTTCTATATCCATTTGGGTGTGAAGTTCTTCTTTGAGTGGTGTCTCAACATTCTCTGACGGAGATTGAGCCGCTTCCAATGCACATTGCAGTTCAAGAATCTTTGTAGAGGCAATCTCATTGGCCACCTCTGCATCTCTCGTTAATTTTTCTATGATAGCCAATCTGCCTAGTTCAAGATCATGAAGACTAGCATTCTCATCTGTTAGATTTTTAATTTGCATCCCAAGATTTTCAATCTCTTGTGCAAACAACAAATCTCGGTCTTTCATTTCAGTTAGCACTGCCGAATGCTCTGCTGCCTTGGCATTGATCTCTCTCTTTAACTTCTCTATGGCTGCATCTTTTTCAGATATAGTGGTTTGATGCATGGAACTCTCATCTTGAAGATCCCTTATTTTTCTCTCAAGATCTTCAATCTCTTTTGACATGGCGCACACTTTATTTTCATTTTCCATCACATCTTCAGCTCGTCTTTCTATTTCTAGCTCTAAATCTCTCGTTAACTGTTGTATATTTGCTAAAGCTTCAACATGCTTGTCTCGTTGTGAAGAATTCTCTTCTCGAAGACTAATTAATTGTCCCTGAAGGACATCAATTTCTTGCATGAGTGCACTTGCTTGTTCAGGTGCTGCATTGACGTCATCTGTTGGACATGCACCTTCTCCAGCTTCTCTGTTAACTCTAGTTAATTCAGCGATGGCAAGATTTTTTTCAGTAAGTTCACATTCATACATAGCAGTTCTTGCTTGGAGCTCTTTCAATTCTCTTTGAAGGCTTTCAACGTTTTGCGATAACATAGAAGCTCGCTCCCTAGCTTCCATTTCACTGTTTGTTGTTGAAACTAAGGTTTCTCTCATGGCTATTAGCTCTGCCTGCATCGATGCAACAGCCCCAACAGTTTCAATCTGTTCTTCTAGCTTAGAGCTGTCCACCTTCATAAGAGACCAAATAAAAGGTACCGAATTTCAATGCCAAATAAACAATAAGCAACCTCAATATTAGAGTAGAACGCACTTCGTTCATATGGTTTTTAACATTCTGCGCGAGTCTATTGGAAAAGCTTCCATATAAGAGAATGATTAGTACCTCATCTTTATTTCCATCATTTAGCAGCGTCACCTGCTACATGAAAATTGAGCATATACTTGTCATTGTAGTCCAAAGAGTGGATCAATACATAGCAGTGTGCTGGTAGGACAAACCATTACCTGAGCCTGTTTTGCATTATTTTGCTCATGCATAAGCTTCCAGTCTAATGCCTCATATAACTGTTAACAGCAAAAAATTCACAACTGGGGAATTTTAGTTTTTGGTACCAGCAGCATAAATTAAATAGAAGATAAGCCTTTTAGCACTAATAAAAAAAAGTGTAATACAATTATAACTGGATTAGTTACATAGCTAAATACAACATTTGTTCTCAAACAGGATACAAAATGCAGAGGAACCTGATCACGTAATATTGAAATTTCTTCAAGCATTGCGTCACGTTCACCAGCTTCATAAAACTCTTGGAATCTACAACAAAGAATCTCTTTTTCACTTATCTCTTCCTCTCTATCTCAATGACAATCATGCATGCGAGAGCTCTCACACTTCTTCAAACTTTGTCACAGAAAAGTTATTGACATAGAGTCTCATTGTCTTGTATAAACCATCAATGTAATAAAAACTTTAGAGGATTCTCACACACTATGCTGACCAAATAACACTCCTTAAGAATTATGGTAAGTTGGTAGGTGTGGTAACACAATCCTAAAGGTAATCTGTCAATACAAACCTGCGCAAATCTTCTAGAAGACGAATATTCTCCATGGCAAAACGTGTAACCTCCGGATTGCGCTCAAGACGATTTCTTAATATTTGAACTTCTTCCAATAGGCTATTCTTTTCTTGCAGCAAGTAAGTGTCCATTGGTGTCAATCCTGCAACAGCAGACTCCAACCGTTTGATTTTGTCCTCCCGAAAACGCAACATCATCTTCCCACACTGGCTATCTTCTTCCCTCTGCTTCACCTGGACACGAGAAAAAGAAGGAACATGTCAACTACAACAAAGATAGAAACTTATGTAGCAAAGAAGTATCTGAGATGTATATTTATACAACCAAGATAAGGGCATATTTTCTCAAACAGCCTACCAATCGCTTAAGAAGATCAATCTCAGTATGAAGCTGCCTGATTCGAGCTTCTCCAGCCTGTTCTCTGCGCAATGATCCTATCAAGGCTGCTTCTAGGCCACTTTTCTATCGAATTGAAAACAACAAACAATGTGATTATCTGTATATATTTTTACTGATATTTGGATGAAGTACAAACAGAAGCTATTACATTCTTGATAGTGGAAGCTGGGGTAGAAAATGCTCGGAATGAGTCCCAAGATTCCAACGAATATGCAGGATGAGTCAGAGTACCAGAAGTAACTTGTTCCCCATCAGTAATCACCATCCCATCACCTCCACTCCCTATGCTTTGTAACCGCAATCGATTTACTTCTTGCTGCATCAGCATTACAAACCAAACATTATTGAGGCAAAGCCAAACATGGATTTACTTCTTGCTGCTCTAAACAAAGGAATGCCTCTTCAACACAGACCTTGAGTTGTTGAATCTGCAGACGCAGTGCCATTACATCTCCAGAAGCATTCTCGTTAACAACAGCCTGCAATTATTGGTTGAATTCTTTTGTAAGATATAATAAAAGAAAAGAAGCAGAAAACGACTAGTAGGAAACAGCCCTCACATTATTCCGAATAAACTTGGCCCTCTGAGCAAACTTCAAGGTACTAAGTGTCTCCAATGCACAACTATAGCAACAATGTAAGAAAATTTTCTCTGTAATTCTCTCAAACAAAGTGCTACAAAATGACAATATCATAATAGCTCTTACTGCAAACCCCCTTGTTCTCTTTATCTCACATTGATATACGACTCACCAATTAGAAGGGCTGATATTTGCAATGATGGTTGTCTTGGAATTCCCTCCCAGTGAATCCTGTCACCAAAATAGAATGTATCAACGTAAAAGAATGAATTATTGAGAAACTATGCTTTTTCTGTGTTTGATATTTACATGAAGGAGAAAAGTAAGCTTTGAGTCACGATATGGAACATGCCGTTGTTTCCCATTTGCAATATCCACCAAACTCATGATGACAAGCCTGTGAGTAGGGGCAATCATAGTAAATATTCATGGTTTAATACAATATATTCCCTAGCCTTCATAATGTAACCAACATAAGCAATGACTGGCTCACCCTAATGTTGACAGGGACTTGTTGATATTGGAAGCCTCTTTGAGTCTCTCACCCTCTGCCCCTGAGCTCTTTTGCCTATATTATAAATAACGAAACAAAAAAATTACTTTATTACATAGACCTAAATCCACCAACAGTTTATCATTGGTTGTGTGAATGAACAACCTCTCAGATCCTGCAAGATCAACAAGGTTTAGTCTCCCATATCGGCTACTCGTGATAGACTGGCTTGTCCACTGCATACCACCATGTTTGTGAGAAAAGCCCTCAATATGCCGATCTTGTCAAATAGAAGTGAAGAACACTATCAAACCTTGCTCTCAATGACACATGTAAACACACTGTGTGAGCGACTGCTTTCTCTATTCATGTTTGTTGCTGCCACTTTCCTGTTTGCAGCTCCCTTGATTCAACAAACAATTAGCAAGTGTAACTAACAACTTTCAGGACACAAAAACAAACCTATTATTCAGTAGAGTCCAACTACCTGCAAAAGGAGTCTGATCACATCATGAACACTTTTCACATCCACTTCAGAAAGATTCTCTACATAGACACCTTTTCTAGCATCTTCCCTCATCTTCCAAAACAAAATATAACAGCTATCTGGTCAGCCTGATGTTCCATTCTTCTTTTTCACAAAGGAAGATAAGGCAGAACATCTGAAACATGGAGATGTTTGATTTACTTGAAGATTCGTCGATGGATCAAGCAAGTCTAGTATGTGTTCATTGTAGATCTCCAGAAATGAGCATTTACACGTGAATTTGAGCGCTTCTGTTTTGCGTGTTTCTTCCTCCTAAAGCCCATGATTGAGATTAGAAAAAAACTTTGACCAGTGTTTACTCATGATAATTTCTATTCTGACTTACTTCAGTTATCCTAGAAAACAAGTATTCAAAAACACGTGGTGTCATGCCCCGTTTATCACTAGGCCGATGATCAGCATCTTCAAGCTCCCCAAGCATAGTGAATGTCTTCCCACTGCCTGTCTGCCTCAGAAAAGCAAAAAAAACATTGAAATAACTAGGAATATGACAATTACAACACATATTACATCTGTTACAATTTAGTATCTTTCAAAACAAAAGATATGGACCTGCCCATATGCAAACATGCAGCTGTTGTAACCCAGGAGGCAATTATCAACCATAGGCTGTCCAGCAACCCTAAATAATTTCTCCTGAACAAAGAAACAATCATGGTTGCAATCAGTAAACATGGTTACTGCAAGCAAAAACTTGTTGAAATTCGACAAAGTGCATTAATAGAAAACAGTCACAAAATCATAAATCAATATTTATTAGAGAGAAGCTGCAGCAGTAAGTTCTAGATGGATCCACATGTAAATTACTTGGATTATGGATGAGAACATGGCTACATTTTGCAAACAATTTACAATGCAGCTGATAGGGGACTCTGGTTCATAAAAATACTGCAAGTAGCACTTTTTCTGAAGGCATGCAAGATCTAAATAGAACTTCCCAAGCATCAAGACAGAGATTGATGCTTCCACATACAACCAACGCATCTGCCATCAAGTGTGAACAAGGATCCTAACAAGCTTCAAAAAGAGCTGAGAAACTTAGAAAACCTGTGTGATGGATTCACAAGCCACATTGTCAAACGTGAAGCGTGATTCAGGGTGTCCAGTCCATGTGATCGCATGGGCACTCTCTTGTCTCACACAACGGCTTTGACCTTGGGTGCTCAGCTCTGAGCTATTCAAGGGCCGCAACCGAATGACAACCTGCAAGTGAAAAAGGTATGCTGGCTCAGCAAAGCAATCACATGAGATAACGTGCACGCAGATGCATACGGTAAGAGGCATGGACAACTTTCATCAAACTGCTAAGGCAATGCTTCACTCTCCAAAATGTTAATAAGATTCACATGCATATGCTGCAGTTTTTCAATATAGTTAAATAGAGAAAAATAAAATCGATACTACAAGCAAACCAAAAACTGAAATATTTGAACACTTCATCTTCTTAATAAGGTGCGCATGAATATGTTGCAGATATAGAAAAATGGCAGTACAAGCAAATCATAGACAGAATATTTGACTTCTTATTTTGTCATGTCACTACGATATAGCTTTTGTCGAGCTGGAACTTGGCATTTCATGCAGAGCAGAACAGAAATGACAAAAAAAACGTTATTTGAGAACCCTACCTGAATGTTATGCTCTTTCCAGAAGTTTGGATCTTCTTCAATTTCAAAATGCACTGAAGAAGAGGTGCTGATAGATGGAGCTTGAGAGAATGCTCCATACTTCAATGACCTCGCAACTGGCATGTCACCCACAGAAGAACCACCATCGCTTTCACAGTAATTCATAGCTGGAATCGGTGTACCAACATTGAAGTTTCTCTGATCCAAACTATGGGTTCGTGAGATGGATGTCGTTGTTGTATCCTGCCCTAAACTGTTGCTCCTTGCAATAACTGGATCATTTGATGATAAAGCAGAAGATCTCGCAGAGCTAGTGCTCTCCTTCATCGAGAGCTTCTGCCGGAAAGAATTTTGCAGAGATACAGATGCAGAAGACGCTGCGGCAGGAGCTTGAAGAAGGAGCTTCGGTTGGTCAGGAGATATGGCGTGTGCAGAAGACAAAGAAGTCGGAAGTAAGGAGTTAGAGTTAGGGTTAGTGTTAGGATTAGGTGGTGGAGGGACTGTAATGGAGAGATTCTCTTGGAAGGAATCGAAGAACGGATCAGGGAGAGGTGTTGAAGATAACCATTTGACAACACTGCGCGGATTAGGAGTCGTGAGCGGATCGATCTTGGCTGATTCTACTGATAAGCTACCTCCGCCACTGTTCCAAGTGGCGTCTTGCAAAGGGAAGAGAGGGGGCCGATTTGTCTCCTTCGCTGCCATATCCGTGAGCTGATGATGATGCTGTTCTTCCTCCTCCCGAAACTGATTGTTCGGATTATCGTTTTGGTTATGGTTCTGATGGTTGTCCTGATGGTGGTGGTGGTGGTGATGATGATGATGATGGTTATGGCGATGGTTACTATTGCTACTATTCCTGGCTGGCATTAATGGCGAGCATCGAGAGTATACAGGAATAGGCATATACGCACCTTGCTCTTCAGAAAACCTTTTTGTCTAGCTCTTCTTCTGCGAATCTGCTGCTGCTGCTTGTGCCGCTTCTCTCTGTTGTGTGAAGAATTTGATGTCTCTATGACGAGCTGGCTTCAACGCCGAGATTTATGTCGTGCGCAACCCTAATCCAAATCCTGGAATCAGCCTGTGCGGAAAAACGAAACGGTCTTGTATTGTACCTTCCACTAGGCTTTTTCTTCACCTGCGCGAACGAAGAAGATAATGACGATGACGATGTCGATGTCGATGTCGATGTCCAACGATGACGATGATGATGGTGAAGAAGAAGAAGAAGAAGAAGAACTGGAATCGAGCTACACAGAGAAACAAGGCACTGATCGTAGAACTACAGAAATAGGCGCGGCAAACATCAGAGTAACAGGATTTAGATCAAGAGCTCTAACCCTAACCCTAATCCCTTAACCCGAAGGATCTAGGAGAAGAAAAAAACACACCAGTTTCTCCGACGCGCCCGAGCGATAGATCAGATGGAAGCAGAGGGACAAGGAAACCTTCACCCGGATCCAAACCCTAGAAAAGGCAAGATCCAAACCCTAGAAAAGGCCAGATCTAAACCCTAGAAAACGCTCTGCGCACGCAGGCGGAAACCCTAAGATTTCGGTGCTGCAGAAGAGAAATCGGCCTTCCCCTCTTTTCCCGCCCATTTTTGGTAGATTTTGAATTTGAAAAACGAAAAGTGGAAAAGACTTCAGCCCCGTGCACGTATACATCGTATATTTATACTGTACAGGTACAAACTACGTACATGCACGGCATACGCATGATGCATACCAACATGCGTTTTTTTTATCTATGTGTGTGCGTTTTGCACCTGTGTATATGTACACATTCATTCTGTATGTATGTATGTGCGCGCTTGTATATGCATGTGTGTGCTTGCGTACGTATGCATGTCTGGATATATGAATGAACATACGTATGCATGTTCATATGCATGTATGTACGTACGGATGTATGTATGTCTGTATGTGTGTACGTACGTATGCATGGGCGTAGAATGTATGTATATATGTAAGTCTGTACGATACATGTATGTACGTACGGCGGATGTGTGTATGTACTACCTGCGGACGTATTTACGTATGTATGTATGTATGCCTGTCTAAACGTATATAATGGCCATAGAATGTATGTATATATGTAAGTATGTACGATATATGTATGTGTGTACGTACGTATGCATGGGCGTAAATGTATGTATATGCGTAAGTCTGTACGATACATGTATGTACGTACGACGGATGTGTGTATGTACTACCTGCGGACGTACGTACGTATGTATGTACGTATGCCTGTCTAAACGTATATAATGGCCGTAGAATGTATGTATATATGTAAGTATGTACGATATATGTATGTGTGTACGTACGTATGCATGGGCGTAAATGTATGTATATGCGTAAGTCTGTACGATACATGTATGTACGTACAACGGATGTGTGTATGTACTACCTGCGGACGTACGTACGTATATATGTACGTATGCCTGTCTAAACCTATATAATGCCCGTAGAATGTATGTATATATGTAAGTATGTACGATATATGTATGTGTGTGCGTATGTATGTATGGGCGTAGAATGTATGTATATGCGTAAGTCTGTACGATACATGTATGTACGTACGACGGATGTGTGTATGTACTACCTGCGTACGTACGTACATATGTACGTATGCCTGTCTAAATGTATATAATGGCCCTAGAATGCATGTATATATGTATGTACGATATGCGTATCTGTGTACGTCGAATGCCTATATGCGTGTGCCTACGATTTATGTATGTATGCATGCATGTGTGCACGTGTATATGTGCATGAATGTATGCAGGTGCGTACGTATGTATGTGTGCAAGTGCGTATGTATGTATGCATGCACGTACATATGTATGTATGCACGTATGTATGTATTTATGCACGTAGGTATGTATGTGTGCACGTACGAACGTACGAACGTATCTACATGCGTACGATGCATGTCCGTATCTACGTACGTACGTATGTATGTACGTACGTCCGTATGTATGTATGCATATGCATGCATGTCTCGATTGAATGTATGCATGTGCGTGCGCATAAATGTATCTGTGCATATATGCATGTGTGGATGAATGTATGCATGTGTGCATGGATAAATGTATGTATGTCTGCATACGTAGATGCACACAATGCATAGCAAACTTGATCTTGCATCATACATCTACATACATGGCATATCATGCATACGATGGCGTACGAAATACATACATGCATAATATCAGTGCAATAAACATGCAATATAAGGAGACAATGATCCTTTGTTTCCAATAAACATATACTTTGATTAGTGAACAAAGAAATTTTTCCAGAATGGCTACAAGACAAATGTCTACAAATCACCTGATCATTTTAGAGTTTCAGGGTTTACAACAGTTTATTTTGTAGTTCGTTTTTTTCGTTCTAGACATTTTATCGTCTTGTAATGATTTACTCTTTAACATAACATGATCTCCATATTTTGGGTTTGACAGAAATCACATCACTAACCAATACTTACACTTTTGTAGTGCCGAAAGCATGCCAGATTCATGTCGAATGCATAAAAATTGAGTGATTTTACATCAAAATCGCGTCAAACTCGTGTCAAATGCTAAACAAACTTGTCTAAATGCACGTCTAAAGATCAAACAAACACACGCGAATACGAAGCAAACACCTCCCAACGACGCATCAACTTCACGTCTAATATCAATAATTTATTCTCTATGCAGTCTTTAACTAATCGTTAAACTGATCATTATAAATTAATTGATCAAACCAGTTAAGTAAGACGACTTGTGTGATGGGCTTTCAAGTGTTCTCTTCAACAACTTATGGTGAGATATTGTCTTCAAGAAGTAGCTGAGGACAAAGTTACATCCTAATGTTATATATCTCCCAAGCAATGTGTGGCTCTAGGTGCAACTTGCTCCTACTTGGCAGCACTCGCAAGACCTCTTTTAACACAATGATGAATGCTCTCGTGGTTTCTCTGATCTCTCCAATTTCGATTCCGAGGAGGAAAACATTCATTCATCCATTCCTTACATTCAATCGTTCAATCAGTCAATCATTCATTCGATGATTTATCCAGTGTGCAGCAAATCCAAAGAGGTTAAAAGCTTGTCAAAAACACAATGTGCAAGCCAAAAAAACCAAAAGCACTTTCCAGCTTCAATATCCTTTCATTAGTTAAGAAAACAATGTCCGGTAGAAGGAGCTGTTTGCGGCCCAAATCTGGCCATCCGCATGCACTCTTTGTGATTGTGGCAAGATCCTCATAAGATGGAATCAAGCAGCGAGGAGTCCTTCAATCTTGCCTCCCAATAACCCAAATCGAGTCTGATAATGCCCATCTTCGATCCAAACCTCAAGGCACGAATTTGTCACAGAACGGTTACACGATCTGAGGAGATCGCGGGTTCGAATCTCGACATGTCCAGGCATATAAGGCATTGGTTTTGCACGGTTACACGATCAAAGCAAAGCAGATCACACGGGCTCAATTCGCGACTTGTCCTAACATGCACCAATATGCTATGTGACAAAATGTGTGTGTGTGTTTGAAGAACAGATTGGCAATAGATTTGGGCAAACCTTGGCTTAATATGCAAAGCTTTGTTGGGAAGCCCTTTCAAGTGTCAGGAGGCTACTCCCATGGGAAGGAGAGTGTGTTGGAGGAGGCTCGGCTCGTCGTCGTCGCAACCAATGGCAGCAGCACTCAGCTTCCACGGATCGGCTTGAGACGACGATGACGATGAAGAAGATGAAGCCGAGCCGTTGGCGTTGCCATTCGATTCCTCGCTCCCGGAGACCTCGTCCAGATTCGAACCCGGCACCTTCGCCTGACTACGGTCGTAGAGGGCCCGAGAGTTCCCTCCTAGGTTGGTCCCCGAGGACGCAGCTAGATTCTCCGCATTCCCGCCAGGATTCGGGCTCGATCCAGTGGCTTTGGCAGAGAAAAGATTCTCCGCATTCCCGCCAGGGTTCGGGCTGGATCCAGTGGATTGGGCAGAGAAAAGATTCTCAGCGTTCCCCCCGGGATTCGGGCTGGATCCAGTGGATTGGGCAGAGAAAAGATTCTCCGCGTTCCCCCCGGGATTCGGGCTGGATCCCGTTGCTAGGCTGAAAAGATTCTCTGCGTTGCCGCCTGGATTCAGGCCGGATCCAGTTGGCTGGGCGAAAAGATTCTGCGAGTTCCCGCCAGGATTCGGGCTGGATCCAGTAGTAGTAGTCACCTGGGCAAAGAGATTCTCCGCGTTCCCACCTGGATTCGGGGCGGATCCTGTAGTCACATGGGCGAAGAGATTCTCGGCGTTCCCCCCGGGATTCGGGGCGGATCCTGCAGTCGCCCGCGCCAAAAGATTCTCCGAGTTGCCGCCAGGGTTGGGGCCAGAAGGTGTGGCTAGAATCTCGTAGCTCGCGGCCAGATTCTCCGAGTTGCCACCGGGGTTGGGGCCAGAAGGTGTGGCCAGGATCTGGTAGCTAGCGGCAAGATTCTCCGAGTTGCCGCCAGGATTGGGGCCAGAAGGTGTGGCTAGGATCTCGTAGCTAGCGGCAGCGAGATTCTCCGAGTTTCCGCCAGGGTTGGGGCCAGAAGGTGTGGCTAGAATCTCGTAGCTCGCGGCAAGATTCTCCGAGTTGCCACCGGGGTTGGGGCCAGAAGGTGTGGCCAGGATCTGGTAGCTAGCGGCAAGATTCTCCGA